>JAHPZR010004787.1:0-75000 GCA_019787425.1 Platygyra sinensis
AAAAGAAGGGGCTTAAGTTCTTGTAGCAATCACTAATGTGTTTTGCTTTCGCGAAAAAAAAGTTATTGAATGTCCACTAAACTAGTAGCTTACTGATGAATTTTAAAATCTAGAGACGAAGAAAAGAAGAAATGTTTTCCTTACTTAGGCAGAAAACCCATCAATTTTCACAAGCTCTACGTCGCTGTTATTCCCACCAGTTACACCATAACAATCCTGACCTTTACAATACGAACCCCCTCTCCCTCCGCCTTGATACCCCTTCCTCCGCCAGAATATCCTCCACCTCTTCCTGCGGCACCTTCATCTCCTTACGCACTTTCCCGGTCACTGAACTCTCCCAATGCACCTGGAGGTGGTTTTCCGTTGAACCCACTGCTCATGCGATCGGCTAGACCTCCAGTCCACCCTTGAGCACTTGATTCGCCTCGCCTCATTCTCCGTGGTGTATTCCGGTTCGGCCACATCCCTGCCCTCGACAGCTCGCACCTACATCCCTATGGTAGTTCCCACGTGCAGTATTGCACGGGCAGGGTTGCCTCCCAATACCTATTTTTCGAGAAGTCGATGAATATCTTCCCACACTACCAGTGCCACTTGTTCCAGCGTGACATCCTGAGGAACACCCTCCCCCATCGGCAGCTGATAAAAACACATTACTCGTAGTGTAAACACAACCCTTCCCCTCCTTTCGAGATGCCTTCAGCGTTTGATGTATTTTCTCAATCGAAATCAAAACAAACAAGAAAAGGGAGAAACAAAATCATAGGAATCTATGCTAATTTAAAATACATGTATTATTATTGATGAGTTTAAGAAATTAAAAGTGTTCACGTGATTAACAAATGTGTTTACCGAATGAACAATCCGGTCGCTGGATAGCCCACACATTGTAGTTATGCAAATGTTAATTGGTTTAGGGGTCTTATAACGTATTAGTTATCAACACATCATAAATATGATGTTTAGAACTCGAAAGAAACTTAAAAGATTGCTCCTGATGATCTTTCTTGTTGTTTTGCTGTTGTACGCAACAAACAGTCCTTGGTTTGGAGCACTGGAGTCGAATAGCACGGAAGGTAGCTAATTTTTGGATTTACATAATGCACTCTTCAGTATGGGATTATGTAAATGGCATGCTTACTAACTGCAGATAAGGAAAAAATCTCTTTCGTGGTAATCTTGTGGTAACCAGAAATTGTAAGACAAACATGAGAATTTTTTGGGACGTTTATAGTCACATACAATCTCTTTTTAGACAACGGTTTCAAATTTTCCTTTTGAAGGGTGGTGACAGTAGAGTTCTAGCTGAGAGTATTTGGGGAGCTTACCTTTGTTTTCAATTTCGAGCAGGAAAGAAATCAGTGTTATAAGCAGGCAGGTCATTTCGAATAAGAACAAATCAAAATTGCCGTTCAACAGGTATTGGGATATGTTTTTTCATGTACAATATATTCTTTTGTCAAAAATTTGACAAACGATTGCAGCTCAAAAATGAACGAATTTAACATATGCAATCTACATGCCCAATTGTAAAGTCAAGCGCCTATATCTCTGCGTATATGCGCGCGCTTATGTCAATTTATCAGTCATTCCTGTTGGGTTCCATCCAGTTAATCAATGCTGGTTTGCAAAATCGTTCACGGTTGCTTTAGGAGACTTCGAAAATGCATGTTGCTTAGCATACGAAACATTTCGTGTAAAAATGCGTTTAAAAATAAAACTTAAAGGTAAAAGGCTGTTAAAATTACGAATCTGTTGATGATAAAACAGATCGAAAACGTTTAGACTCATAATTTTAACAGCCTTTTACTGCAAAGTTTTATTTTTATTTTTTATTGGCGAAATGTATAAAAAATGGGTTTGTGTACCATGTTTGGGTTATCTTTGAAATAAAGGATGGTGATTTTTTAAAGATTTAATGTTGTTTGGTCAATAAGAAAGAAAATTTTAGTCAAATGAGCAAAAATGGATTACGTCTAAAAGGGCAATTTTTTTCCAGAGGCAACTAATTTACAATAATTGCAAAGAGAAATTATGTTTTCATTCATGGCGATCCCCATCTTACCTCATTAGTTTCTCCCAGACAACTCAAAGTTTACTTGTTTTGAAAAGCAGAATCTGTTACTTGGAACGCAGTGGTCAATAGGCAGACTTTTTTTTCATCTTTACGCTGGATCTTTGTTTTTAAATGCAGATTCATTACTCAATACTGGAAGATTGTTTCAGTATAGCCTTTCTATTTTTCAAAGCGCACGAAAGAGAAAGCAAACGAAGTGAGCGCGTGCACGAAGCATCTCCCCGTCCTCCGTAGCCAGAGGTTAGGGAGGACGGGGGGAGGCAAAAAGCGAGATAAAACTGGGTTCCCCTTTCTCTGTCAAGATAACGGTTTTGCTTTAGCATCCACTTCTCTGGCGATTCTATTCGTGCGTTCAAAGATGAAATAAAAATACGAGTACACATCCATTATGCTGTAAAATTTGTAACCCGGTCGTGCTATTTGCGGTCTTCAGAACGCTTCCGAGTTCAAGGTGCGTTTTTGATTTATGTTTTCTTACTCCGACGGTGTATCGGACTCAAAAACATTAAGAAAAGGGTGATCTTAAAATGCAAACTAGCTGATCTTTGAATTTTGTTTATCTTTCAGGTTTTTCTCGCATTTTTTCTAACATTAATCCTGATACCAAGCATCCAGTACGCAGTTTTAACGTCATTATCATTGGCTCTGGCCCAACAGCTCTTGGTGCCTCTCAGCGACTTTTAGAACTGATGAACAGAAATTTTCCAAAGTTGTCAATTGTCATTCTTGAACAGAATGGAAAGCCAGGAGGACTTGCCTTCTCTGAAAGAGATGATCGAGGTTTCCTCTGGGACATGGGGGGACATGTCGTTTTTTCACATTATGAATACTTTGATGACACGCTCGATAGGAGCATAGAGAGCTGGAACTGGAGAGAAAGAGCGGCATATGCCTTTATGAAGGGTTCAGATGATATCAGAAGGTTTATCCCTTATCCAGTTCAAAACAACATCGAGGTAATGGACAAAGTGGACCAAGAGAAGTGTTTATTGGGGCTGGAGGAAGTTGCAGCAAAAAATAAGACATCAGAAAATCCTGCTAACTTTGACCAGTGGCTTGTTTTAAACTTTGGTTTGGGCTTATACGAAGTATTCCTGAAGAAGTACAATAGAAAAGTTTGGACCGTAGATCCTAATGAAATGAATTCTGCCTGGGTTGACGAACGCGTCGCTCTTCCTAATATAACCAAGATCAAGCGTAAGATTGCAACCTACGACAATGGGACGTTGACGAGAGGTTCCGCCTGGGGACCTAACAGTTTCTTTCGATATCCAAGATATAAAGGAACAGGAGGAATATGGCAAGCCGTTGCTGACCGCCTGCCCAGAACGTGGTTTAAATTCCACAGTAAAGTCATAGGGCTGAACATTGACACGAATGTTGTAAGCGTTGAGAGTGGCACACACGTTAAATCGGTCCAGGAATTTCATTTTGACACTCTGATATCGACCGCACCACTTGATATATTTATTAAAATGCTGACTGGAAGAGGCGAGTCTCTAGAGGAAATGAAGAAATTGGCTTCCCATCTGGTGTACTCGCACACTCATGTGATTGGTATAGGGCTAACTGGTCAGCCTCCACCGATGCTTTTAAACAAGTCGTGGATGTACTTTCCGGATGCCGATGCTCCATTCTACAGGATTACAGTATTCTCCAGTTACTCAGACGATCACGTTCCAGAGCCTAGAAAGCAATGGTCACTCATGTGCGAGGCAGCCGAACCTAAGCAAAACTCCAATTTAGAATACTGGACGAAAGAAAATTTGATAAATGCTACCATTCAAGCCTTAGTAGTTTACCGATTCATTGCATCAGACATGGTTGTATCAAAATACTATCGACGTTTGGAACACGGGTATCCAGTCCCTTCTATAAACAGAGAAGCGATTCTCGACAAAGTCCAACCGTGGTTGGAATCCAAAGGCATCTACTCGCGTGGTCGGTTTGGAGGCTGGCGGTACGAGGTTTCAAATCAAGATCATTCGTTTATGCAAGGTGTTGAAGTCGTCGACATGCTGTTACAAGGAATTCCTGAGGAAACTTACTCTAACCCAAGTCTTGTCAATTCAAAGAGAAACACTGGTCGGCTTTTTCCTTACGAATTTGTGATCGCTCATTATAATGAAGATCTTGATTGGGTAAAACCAATAGCCAGTCACACTTATGTCTATCATAAAGGCAGTGATCTGCAACCTCCGCCTTTAAAACTCCTTTCCTGGAATAGGTTACCAAACGTTGGCCGGGAAAGTCACACCTACTTGCACCACATCATAAATCGTTATGATAGTTTGCCTGAGGTAACTGTTTTCCTTCAGGCAGATAACAGTCATCAGTCCTGTAAATTCTTCACCACGCCTCCTATGAATTATGTTTATGATGTCATGAGACTAACATCATTGAAAAGTACTTGCCTAAGGCCAACTATTTTCATGGCGTGGGGAAGAATCCCTTATAGCCCTAAGTGGCAAATTATGCTGAAAAATGGTGAAATGCGTCGTGCTCGTTTGACTGTTGCAGAGTTTTTCAAAAATTTGTTTGGCTATCGAAACCCGACAGAGGTGTATTTTTGCCCTGGGGGATGTTTTGCAGCAACTCGAGACATGATCAAGAAACACCCACTAGATTTTTATATCAAGGCCATAGCATTCGTGAATGATCATCCTAATCCGGAGGAAGGACATTACTTTGAGAGGCTCTGGTCTACGATGTTTTCATGAATCTTGGACACATGTACTTGATTGCAAAACCTCAAATTCACTAGCCATCTATCCATAGTTGACAGCGGGATTTCAGCAGACCGAGAAAAATAGACATCTTAAGGAACTCCTTTTAATGTTGTAAAGGTAAAGGGAGGACTACTCCATAGATGGCCATAACAAATTAGACACCGGGTAACCTATCCACTTTTCCAGTGTAAGTGAAAGTCTGCTCGTGTTGGATGAGACTTATTAGGGGACTCTCAAAGGTTTAAGGAAAATGTGTTTTTAAGATCGTGTCGTGTGTGCCACGTCAAGACTAAATCACGCAGCCAGTAGAAGTAGTGCTCTTTGCACCAATCATCTTTACTAATAGACATTTCTGTTTATACATCGTTCCTTGCAGTTGTTAGCGTGTTTTATGCCTTGAAAGCAAGAACACCACCCAACGATTTTAACGAAGCTAGACATATTGGATTTTCTATGTACATTTTATTGCTTTCGTCGGTAGCATGCTATCCTCTTTACCTCGGGCTAAAGAGCTCCTACACAGCACACTTGACATGTGCGATGATTATTTTGAGGTCTTACTGGCTGATAGCCTGCATGTTCGATCCAAAAATTATTTCCTAAGAATGTATTCATAGCATCGGTAACTTTAAAAATACTATTTGAAGCATCTCTCGTTATTCATTTCTCTAATAAATGACCCCAACCCAGGCATTCTCCAGAAAGTTAATGTCAAACTTTGTTAGAATGCTGAGAGTAAAGTGTACATGCGAGCTAAGTAGCTGGTTCATCTTCCGTTTCTGTAGCATGAGGTGACTAAGAGTATTTCTACTCCTCCCTGAATGCCATGCTAGTCCATCGTAGGTCTAATCCCAGCATTAAATTCGCCGGTAACTAGTTATACATATTGGTTTTGAGAGGTACTTTGATAATATTGGGTGTTTTCCAAGAAGACAACGCGATGTCCCCGATCAGGGCTTGAACACGGACCGCTCGATCGGGAGTCGAGTGCATTAGCCATGATGCCAGCGCTCTTCCACAACAGAATACTATTAAAAAGCGTGTGTTTTTGTATTTCGGGGATTTCTCCAGTGATGATTTATAGAACGTTCACGTGTGTATGAAGTGATACTGCTGGTTTCTAGTTGACCTGACTGTAATTAGGGTATGAGATTTGAAGATTTGTTTGCCAAAAAAAGAATCTCACAAAGATTTATCTTGAACTGCTTTGAAATTTAAAGTGCGTCTGTTGCAGTCATCTTTGAGTTGAAAGTCTCGAGGTACTACTTTTCATTGGAGCGAAGAAACGTCAGCCTTTCACGTGAAAATGTTTACTCCAATGTCTCAATTCTATCGATATATGCAAATTCAGTAGAGCCAACTGTAGATCCAATTCGTTTAGCCTTTTTAGTCAAAGCTGCGGAAATATGGAAACGTTTCCAAGGAGTGTCAAAAGTTGCTAATAAAAATACAATCTCCCGACCAGAGCAAGAAAGCCCAACCTAAAATGGAAAGTTGGGTCTACGCGATTACGAGATACCGAAAAAACATTTGGTTTAACAATCATTGCTGAACTGTCGACCTGAAAAGATACGAAGAATTAGAAGGGGAACTAATTTAATAAAATCAAAATAGAATCGAAATCACAGTTCAACTCGATCATTGCTTTTGGTTTCATCAAGTTCGATGATTCGCAATTATTGCTTAATTTTAAAGTTTGTACGGAATAGAGAATAAACAGGCGAAATCGGTACTACAACCAGTTGACAAAGTAGTTGAGACATCCTAAAGAGAGACAACTCTTCACCAGGCTATCGCGCTTAATCTTTAACCTCGCTAACATGGCGTGCACACGCTTCGTTTGACGGTCAAGCAAGATGTGGATTTCTTGGCCAAATCGTTTAGCAGAATTAGCTCTTCAACGGGTTAATAATAAGATTGTGCCATAAAGTAGTAGTGTATTTAGCCGCCTTTTATGGGTCAAAGAAAGCGTAAGAAATCAAAGCGTGGGTCAAGTTCTTAAGGACGGTGCTTACTTTTGTTAGGGCGCACACGTTCTGCGCATCACGCAAGCCATGGTTTAAGCGCGCGCGCGCTGGGGTTGGCATTGACGCAATCAACTACGCCACCAAGCACACGACTAAAATTAATGCAAAATTTTCCTACGGTGACCAAATCAATTTTAATGAACCTGTACTTAAACCAGAGAGACCAGAATAGCAGTATATCGCTAGCCACTAACTGTTAACGTCTTTCAGCTGAAAATCTAGCTGTTATCCGCGAAAATTACACTGAAATCCAACTGCAAACATGTACCTTGGCGCAGAAACCTTTGTATTTAGTAGGCACCGTCCTTAAGGAGCTGAAGAAGTCATGGCCGCTTCGGCAAGCAATGGCGAGGAAAGCGTGTAAATCGAATTGAAAAATTGAAAGATTGCTGACTTGGCAGGGAGATTAAAACAAGAAGTTGAAAATAATATATCTTTGCATCAGTGCACACGACGCGAGAGCCTACGCTTCAATAACATTAAGAGAGATTGAACATGAAGACTTCAAAGCTGTAATTTATGACGTTTTAGAGAAAGAGCTTGGCGTTGATACCACAGAGTTGGCAAGAAGATCCATGGCAAGAGCAGACCAATTATTGCAAGATATGTCTGTCGGGAAGACAGAGAATTTATTACACGCGCTGATGCATACATCACACCAGAGCTATCAAGGAGGAACGGAAAGTATTGATCAAAGCTATGATGAAAGCACGCCAGGAACATGGTCTTAGCGATGCCAAAGTGAAACGGGTCGATTTTTGTTTATAAACAATCAAAGATATGACTCTAAAAGTATTCCCGAGTATCTTAAGCAACCTCAAACGTAATATTATTTACTTGCACGGTTATGTTTTCTTTTCACCGATTGGCACGGACAAGATGGCGGTACAGACGTGTACTTAAGAGCTCCCATCGCGCAGAATGCTATTGTCTTTCGCGACATGTACTTGCAGTGCCCAGTTTTTCAATGCACTGAATAATAATGGCATAGATTAAGCTTTCGGATTTCCGACTGCTCTCGTCAATGAATCGGGGGCTGTCGCTCTAATTTAAACGCGGCCTTCGCTTTTGTCAACAAAGTCGTGTTTCAGCGGCATTCTCTCCTTTTTTCCTCGACATGTCACATTCGCAATGGTTTGAGCGCGGAAGCCAAAAGTTTTCCCACAAAAAAATTCTTCTTTCAAAGCGATGTCATATAGAAAGTGCGGTGCACGAAACACTTGCATCTATTTTTATCGTTGCCCTCTATTACTCGACCAGTGTGTTACTCGTTCGGTTTACGTTAAGTCTGTACGTATACGTTGATCAAGGACTTCAAAGACAACACAGGTATAATAATAATAATAATAATAATAATAATAATAATAATAATAATAATAATAATAATAATAATAATAATAATAATAATAATAATAATAATCGTAACTCTAACAAAATTCTCGAATCTGATTGGTCATCAACTGCCCTGATTAGAGCATTAATTGGACAGTTGCACACGTCATGCACTTGTAATTGGACAGTTTTACGCGTCATGCCTGAGTAATTGGACAGTACGCGTCATCAAGCGCGCGCTAGTTGCACTTTAATGGGTTTTCTTTTACAGCATCTAGCTTAGAAGTTGAATATATTAACCTGTTAAATAGTTTATACTACTGTTATATTCTTCTCTGATTTTGTTATAGTTACGATTAATTGGTAATAGGACTTTGTGTCGTACAATTCAGAGAGTAATCGTGCCCTTAATTTCAAATCGGCCTCGCGATGCGCGCTCGGCCGATTTTGAATTACTCGCCCGATTACTCCCTGAATTGTACTCGACTCAGTCCTATTACCATTAATAATAATAATAATAATAATAATAATAACAATAATAATAATAATAATAATAATAATAATAATAATAATAATAATAATAACTTTATTTAAGTGTCGTATGTATTTAGCACAGCAGTGCTAATTGGGGACACTGTAAATAACAACTAACAGGTCATTTCTATTCGTACGTACGACGGTGGGGAAAACAAAAATTAATGACATTTCTGCTTGAATGCGTCTTAAGCTGAGCGAGCATTGTCTTCCATTGCTTGTGCGAGATAATTATTCAAAATTGGATCCGTTTTAACTCTCGCGGGAATTTCTAAGCGAGCCCGAGCGAACGAAGGCTGAAAGATCGGCAGGAGTGTTCGAAAGTTGGACAGAACGACCAGTTTGAAACATCATTTTCCGTTAAAACTTGGCACAAAGCTTCCTTAAACAACATACATTCAAAGCCGTATGATAGCCGTTAAGAAGGGCACTTTGAAGGAGAAAAATTCATACTCCAAATATTTCCTCATACAATATATTCCCTGAAATGGACCAAATTCAGGAAAAGAAAACGACTAAATCCGCTATTCGTAACATGCCAAAAAATGCTTCCTTTATTCCATCAATGTCTCATCTACAAAAGCCATATGATAACCACTACGAAACACAAGTATGAAGCACCTAAACTCTAAACAAGTATGCGTTGTCGGCCATTTTCTGGTCATTTTCTTTATATTTGTTTGACCATCGGGCAACCTGATTGAATTTGAAATTTCGCGCGAACTCTACTTTTAAGTCCCGGATGTGTCGCGGCATTATGCGCGATGCCGCACTTGTTAGCTAATCACAAGGTAAAGGACGCCCGCCTATGGATAAAATTGCCCTCAGCAAAAAGAAAATCATTACTTTAAAGAACACATCGACTCAAAGAAGTAACTCTAGTGGTTCTGAATCAAGTTCTCCGTTAGATAAGCGAGTCCGGAACACGACTGAGTACAAAGAAAACGAAGGTGAAGTCCAAGAAGTCTTCGAAGGAGTATTTGAAGTCTCTCCCGCCCAAGAAATGACTGATAAGATGTCAGAGAAGCTGAAAGAAATATTGGGGAAGCTAAACAAGTTAGACAGCATCGAATCTACTTTAGATAATCTGTGTTAAAAGATGGCCATTGTGGAAGGTGACATATCGAAGCTGAAGGCTGACGTACGTGGTACGGATGCTAAATTGCAGTAGACGGACGAAGGTTTAAAATGGTTAAATAAAGAAATGGAGGAAATAAAATTGAAGATGAAGTTTCTTGAAGCGGCCAAAGAATACGGTCTAACATACGAAGCAGCATTATGTGGAAGGCTACAGCCGCAGAGAGAATTTGAAATATTTTGGTGTGGCTGAAAAAGAAACACAGGGCACAGAAGTCAGCGAGGCGATAAATACACGCGAACTCCTTTTTGAATTTTTGAAGAATGGCCTTGGATTTGAAGATCCGGAAAAGAAATTTGAATTGCAGAGAGTACATCGTTTGGGAAAACCCGCTTCTGGAAAAACACGACCGATTATCAAGATCGCGAGATGGTATTGAGAGCTTCGTTTCACCTTCGAGACTCCGAGATTAAAGTTCTAAAAGATTATCCGCAAGACATTATCGAGTGCCGACGAAAACAGATGTAGAATTTAAAGGAGGACTCACCTGCTTTTGAAGATTCTTGAAATTGAGGAGATGAATCTCGACTTGCGCTACCTTGACCTTTCTAGCTTATATTTGTATTTTAACTGACTAGCTTTCTGCTTGACCTGTTAATTGAAGGCTTGTGTGACTGGCTTAGTTGTAACCTTTAACATGAATATCACTATAATTATTTATTTATTTTTATTTGCTCGCTTATGTATTTAATTGTTGAGTGTGTGTATGAGTGTGTGTGTGAGAGAGCTTATACAATGCCAGTTTTGGTAGCCCGCCTAGAATAGCTTTGCTAACTGCGGGCTACACAGGTGTTTTTCTGCATTGTCGAAATAAAGGCCAATGTTGTTGTTGTTGTTGGAAGCAAAAAGAAATGGCATGAAGGTATCTTTTAGTAAAGCAGAAGCGGACAAACTCTATATCAACGGTAATTTCGTTCCATCGTAATATTCTGTTGGTTAAGCTATGCGCTTTCAATTACCGATTTCTCATTTCGAGAAGTTAGATTTATTTCCATATAACTTGTCATTTCTTCTGTGATTTGATATCGATTTGGCGGGTGGAAAGTTCAACAAATTTCATTTACGGCTAACTAGTTAAGAAGAGGGCTCTGAATGTTCGATGGAGTTTGATTTGTTCCATTTTTCATTCTTATTAGAGGTGGATTATGTGTTATTTGTTTATGCGTGTTCTTTTGTTGTAAATTACTCAGTTTTATTTCAGTGGGAAGTTTATTTGTAGCAATTGCACTATTGAGCTTTAAGCAAAGAAATTTCTCGTTGCATGGTATTAAACTCAAAACAATCAGGTACAAAGTTAATATGGTTGTTCTTAATTTCTTCCACCTTATCTCTGTTGTTGATAATTTTAGCTCTTAGATTTGGAGTTTATTGCTTAAGGATGTTAAAATCTCGTCAGATGCTATAAAAATAGTTTCTTTGAACGTAAGGGGAGTTGGCAATTTTTAAAAAAGGACGCACCATTTTCACATGGTTTCGCAATAAGAATGCAGACGTGATATTGTTGCAGGAAACTCATTCAAATAAAGTAACAGAAAATCAATGACAACGTGAATGGGGCGGGAGAATACCTTTTTTCACATGGCAGTCCAAATTCATGTGGCACCGCAATACTGATAAACAATAAGGTAAATTGTATGGTGCTTTATACAGTTCCGGATCCCTTGGGGCGCTTTGTTATTTCCAAAGTTCAAGTTGATAATAAAGTATATGTACTTACCAATATTTATGCACCAAACAAAGATAAAGACTCGATTCCTTTTTTAAAGAAATTGCATACTTTGCTTTAAACTGACAATTTAGGTTCCGAGAACATCATTGTAGGCCGAGATTTTAACTGTCCGTTAAACCCAACTTTAGATAATAGAGGTGGAATAATGATACCAAGGAAATCGGTCGTGAACAGTATAGAATGTTTACAAAGTGAATTAGATCTGGTCGATATCTGGAGAGTAAAAAATCCTAAAACAAAAAGTTACACTTGGAGTCAAAATCCTAAAACAAAAAGTTACACTTGGAGTCAAAAATCACCTGTCTTCTCATGTCGTCTAGATTTTTGGCTTATTTCCCATAATCTTTGCGATTCTGTAAATTCAACTGATATTATCCCGGCAATAAGAACTGAACATGCGGCAATTAGTTTAAACCTTGCCCAAATTGGAGAGTCTAAAGGACCTGGCAGATTTTCTGCAAAACCTGCAGATTTTCTGCAATACCTACAGAGAACCTGCAACACTCTGCAGATTTTCTGCAATACCTGCAGGTTTTCTTCAACACTGCAGATGTTCTGAAAGACTTTGCAGATTTTTTGGAACACTCTGCAAATTTTCTGCAATACCTGCAAATTTTCTGCAACACTCTGCAGTTTTTCTGCAATACCTGCAGATTTTCTGCAACACTGCAGATTTTCTGCAAACCTGCAGAAAATCCGCAACACTCTGCAGATTTTCTGCAATACCTGCAGAATTTCTGCAACACCCAGCAGATTTTCTTCAATACCTACAAATTTTCTGCAACACTCTGCGAAATTTTTGCGGAGTGAGCTCTGACGATATTAACAGTTGTATAGCGCAACTGTTTTTCAGTTGTTCTATTTCCGTTGTGGTTAATGGTGCTCTCTGCGCGCTTGAGAACTTTCCTCAACTTCACAAGGAGTCAACCACGTGCAAATTATGTCACATTGATGCCGTTACTGTCAAAAGCCATTTACTCGTGCTGGTAGTAGAAGACAGCACGAGAGGTGTACTTGTTGGAAGCGACTTGAAAATGGTCAAGACAAACTTCCCTTGGTGGACTTCCCTCCATCACCAGCAGTAATAGAGTGGATGCTCCAAAGATTACACTCCCTACTGAAAAGCAGGATACGTTCCCAAATGGAATAGAATTTGGAGAAGCGTTTCGGTTTAAGACACCCTCCAGTTGTTTGGTCGTGGGCCCTTCTGGTTGTAGCAAGACTTGTTTCACCGAATAGTTACTTTTGGATCCCTTGGAAGAATTTTTTGTGAGTCCTCTTTCCACGATTCATTACTGCTACGGGGTGTGGGAAGTTGGATTCCAAGACACGAAAGACACTGGCCGGTGTGCAATTTCACGAAGGGATTCCTCAGACAGACTATCTTAAGTGGTGGTTTCCGAAGGGTGGATTACTGGTGTTAGACGATCTGATGGCGGAGGGTGGTGAAGACAAAGAGTTAATGGATTTATTCACCAAACATTCTCATCATCAAAATATCACCGAGTTGTACTTGTGCCAAGATATGTTTCCACCAGGGAAATACCCTAAGAGTATTTCCAGCAACGCCCACTACATCATAGCCTTCAAGAATCCACGAGATCAATTAGGCATGAGGAATTTACTGCATCAAGCCTTTCCCACTTGCTGGCAAGATATGATGGACGTGTATCAAAAAGTGACTGAACGACCGTTTGGATATATGGTCCTGGATTTACATCACGGCAGTGATGACAGGAAACGCGTGCTTAGTCACCTCTTGACGCACGAAGGATACCCACGCTGGCATCGAAGAAAACGAGAGCATGTCTGATCATTGGGAAAAATTAAAGATGAACTTTAATCGACTCGACTATTTGAAGCACGCTGTCTTGAATGAAGGTCGACTAGAGAAAAGAACGACCATGGATGATCGTTCAACAGATATTTTTGGACCCGTGGAAGAAAACCGTGATGACAGCGTAGAAGAGGAAGAGGAGCCTGAAGAGGAACAAGGAAAAGACGAGATTAGTAGAATCTTCGAAGAGGAAGGAGAAGTTGAGGACGATAAACCAGATTATGATCCGTGGCGTCCGTTACGCCAAAAAGTGGGGCATCATTTCAAAGACCTCTACACTAACGAAGTCCAGCAGTTCCTGGATAGGGGAAAATCCCAAACCTATGCCGAGAATTTAGCTTTCAATGCCCTATTACCTATATGGAGAGGAAGGCTACGGAGGACTTACTTAGAGCGTCTAAAATGGATTCACCGTATTAAACACGACACAGTACACCGTAAAGTCATGAAAACTCTTCCCCGCTTTATTGACGAAGGCGACATGGATTTTGACGAAGCAGCGGAGTCGGCAGTGGAAAAACAGAAATTCCTGTTAAACAGAGTCATGCAGGAGAAGGTACTCCCTGACGAGTCGGATGATGACGAAGAAACCGAAGAAGAGGTCGAAACATCAGTGTCACGCTCTGAATCAGCCACATGATTCTTATAAGAGAGGGCGATTGGAGCGTTTTAATCGTTATTTGTAAGACGCTACACAAGATGAATTGCTCCAATCCATCACCGGAGAATGACAAGAAGGACTTTTGTAGGAGTGCCTACCATAAATATTATGCAGAGAACAGGGAACGAATCCTAGCCAGGCAAAAACGATGGCGTACAGAGAATCCTCAGGCCCACAGCAGTAAAAACAACAGGGAACGATTAAACGATTATTAGAGAGGTTATTATGCTAAGAACAAGGAACAGATCAACCAAAGACTTCGTGAGCAAAGACAACGAAAAAGAGGACAGAATATCACACGGTTTGGGGTCTGGGACCAAAGACCTGAGAAACTGGATATGAGTGTAGTTCCCAGCCAACATACAGTTACACATTGTGAAATATCAGCATAAGTTCTTACATTAAAAAGAGTTTTACTTTCATTTTTGTGTGATTCTTGACTTTTTCCAGAGATGTATGCTTTCTCACCACCGGGGCCACAGTATTTTTTCTTTCTTTTATAAATAAACTTTACCATTGCATATGCCTTACTCGAGTGAAGCCGCCCAAACTAACTGGTTTGAGGGGATCACGGTATCGTGCCAACAAGTCACCCGTAGAAAGTGGCTTCATTCTCTTCATAATCTCCAAGTTTATAACGCAGTCTCTCCACAGATCAAAGCGACGTTCTCTGACACACAGATACTCTTCGAATGAATCAGGTTGCCCTTTCAACCACAAGATATAAACGACAAAACGCATCACATTGTTACAGACATCCGTGGCATCGAATACTTCCAAGGGATCGTCAATATCGGTAGGAATCTCGTCCGTTCCGCATCGCAAATACACTCTTTCGCATTTACAACACAACCTGGTCCAACTCCATCGATCTGACATTCTGTTCCACACTCCGACGAGCTCAGAGCACAACACAGACGAGAGAATAGACATGAATGAAGCCAAAATCAAATTTTATTCAACTTATATGTACATAGAAATGGTTCCTGAGTGGTTCAGAAAAGAAAAAGTGCTATGATTGGTTTTCTTTCTCCTCAGAGTTTAAACTAACGGAACACTTTCATCTTGAAAGCATTTTTTTGGGCGCTAGCCGTCTCCAGTAGCCGAGTTTGCACTAGGACGCGCTTTCTACCCTGTTGGTGTGCACGAATCTGAGATCAGTTGTCCCTATAGCACTCCCGACAATCCTCTGGTACGCAAGCCACCACATCAGCCGGACAAGCTCGTGGCTCGGCGTGCAAAGCGGAGGCCGGTGGTGCCAATGGGCTGACAGGAGATATTAGCGGCGCTAAGCTGGTGGCGGTGTCTCGGTGGGTCTTCAGGTCTTCTTTCAAATGGCTTCGGTAGTGGAAGCTCTTCTGATAAATGGGGCAGGCGTGGCTAGCCGGTGCTTCGTACTCCTCGTCGCCATGTTTTCTGAGGTGATGTTTCCTTAAGATGTCTTTTCTGTAAGAGCGTCGGTCGTACACTCGACAAGAAAAGCCGTCAGATTGACGATGAACGGTCTGTCGATGCCTCTTCTGCGCCTTCTGGCTGGTGAATGTCTTGGCGCAAAGGTCGCAAAGGGGCGTCTCTCCGTGCCTCTTGGGAGGAGGAGATGGCGGCGGCGGCGGTAGGTCAACAGTCGCATCGGTCGGGCAAGCCGCTGAATCGCCAAGTAACACCACGGATTGGCGAGTCTTTAGGTGTCTCTGTGGCACGTCTTTCCTGTAAAAGCATTCTTTATTTTAGCATCGAAAAACTTCATCATCGAGCCCACAAAAAAAAAAAACAAACAAAAAAAAAAACGATACATTTTTTCTCGCCAACTTTATTTCCACAGAATCGTACATGGATCCATGTATTTACATGACTATTTTTTCCCCATCCTCAGCCACTGCCAACCGAGAGAAGACTGGAAACAACAAGCAAGTCATCAAAATGAACACAAAATACAGTCCCTCTTACAATGTCTCGATGTTCGCGGTCATGGCGTTCAGAAACAGGGCAAACGAGGACTCCTCTCGCTGCTGGCCCCGCGTCTTCCACTCCTCTCAACCGGCCTCAACACTAGCGCAAATCTTGCCATGTCGATCGGTCGAGCTGCCAGCTCCGAGAGGCGATTCAACAACTGTCGAGACAAATTGTTGCTGTACCCCTTCATGTCGGACACCAGGAGCCGCTCTTCTTCCCAAAGAAGGATCTTCATAACATAACCGCAAGAATCACCTCTTTGACTGAATGCTCCGCATTGAGGACCTCACCAAAATTCACCTCTTGGACCGAATCCTTCAACTTCTTGACTTCCGAACACTTCTTGGTCGTCATCTTGACTTTTCTTTAGAGCTCAGACGCTCGGGCAAGACGCAACCCCACTTTTTAGACGCGCGCCCAAGGTCAGCTAAGAGAAACCTCCCGCTTTTCAGGGTTTTTTAAGAGCGCGCGCAGCCCTCTCTCACCCCCCGCTTTTTAGAGTTGTTTCAAGAGCGCGCGCACCCAAGGTCAGCGAAGCGCGCGAGGTAACAGCACGCCGCCATCAACGCCGCCGCTGCCGCTGTTAGTTCCTCCATCAACGCCGCCGCATCATGCCGGGAATGAAACAACAAGCTATTTAACTTCCAATAGTGTTGCGTTCGTCTGCATTTTGATCGAGCAACGATGAGTGAAAAGCGACCTTTAGAAGCTATGGATGAAATGGTCCACAAACTGCCAGCCATTAACAAAAAGCGTAAAAAATCAAAGGCTCCCTGAGCAGCTCATGGATGAACAGCCCAATCCCAAGTTTACTTTTGCCCCAGTGGCAAAACGAGTCTTTGTGCGAAACTACAGTGTATTGGTATGAAAATACATGTCACCTGTATATTCATGTGCATAAAAGTCAAGTCTTTTTCATATGAAACATTTAGCACAAGCACTCGTTCTGAAAAAGAGGCAAATGGCAACTCAGAAGTGGAAGTAAAGTCTGCATATATGCCAAGGGGCCCATTTGGCCAGCGCTTATTCCAGTTTCTGTAGCATGAAGGGACTACGAGTATTTCTGCTACCACCTGGATGGGATGCTAGTCCATCACAGGGTTACCCCAAACATTAAATTTGCCAGTACCTATTTATACACCTGAGTGGATACTGAGGCAATGTGAGAGTAAAAGTGTCTCGCCCAAGAACACAATACAATGTTCCCAGCCAGGACCTGAACCCAGACTGCTCAAAATAATAGAAAAATCAAATAACAGGTTGTTTACACAGACTGCTTATAACTTTTAAAATGAATAATAACTAATTTTGATTGGAACTGGAACATTGTTTCAAATTAACTGGTAAATGATGTACAGTAAAGGTAAAGAATAACAACAGTCTGTCTCAAAATGAAATAATTAAATGAGAGTTCACCATATCAGTTAGTCCAAAATTGACACTTCGTCGCTGAAGCTGGTTGTAATAAATGTATAATAACAGGGAGTCGACAGTGAATTTAAGCCCAAAGTAAATCGGTTATGTATGCAAGTAAAATAGCAGTTACATTTTCTTTCTTGATAACACAAATCACGGTATTTTATTCCTCGATATCTTGGTAATTGTTTATGTTAATCTCACTAGAAATGCAGTAATATTCAAAAGACTCCCAAAAGGATTGCAGATCTATACGTCTCTGCTAATACAATTTTGCAATGATTACAGACCATACTCAATATATTGACAGGTATCAAGCATTCTCTTCTCCACAATACTATTTATTTCAAGTTTTGATTTCAATTTGTCTAAATCTCTCATTTCTAGAAGTAAAAACAGAACTCTACAACACCAGCCACCATGCGTCCGGCTTATGTTTGACACAATTGGAAAGCATATCTCTCTCTCGCAAAAAGTAGATCTACACAGTCTCTTGGACTTAATTTGTCCATCCATGATCAGTAAAATATTTAGAAGTATATTTATTTACTCGATCATACATGTAAGTTGACTTGCATACTATCTCTGAAGAAATATCCCCTCTCGTCGAACTGCATGGAATACAAAAGAAATGACGTGTGAACGACAACAAAACTAAAAGATAGAGCAATTCGAATTTCGTAATTGAAGTGTTTTAAGCTTACAAATTTCGAAATTCCGTGGGATACTAACACAAGCAGAATCTCAATGTTTGTATACAAAATAAAACCTTAACAAAAGAATAAAACCAAAACCTAACAAGAATCTAAGCTTACCTTGGACTCCACAGGGAGAGAAAGCGAGCGGAAACCAACCAATTCTCTTGCCAAGAGAAAAAGCTATTAATTTCTCCCATATGCAAGTTAACACGATCCCACTTTCTGGCTTTCTTGTATCGATTCTTTGACCTCGCCGACCGTGCTGTTGTGACCGATACATCACCACTGTCATAAATACCTCTAACCACCTTTCATCAACGTGCGAGCAAAAGCCAATAATCAAAAAAACAACATATTTACGAAAGAAAAATGGCCGACCTCATGATCTTCGATGCGTTCGACAAACTCGTACCCAGGCTCTCCATTTTTCGGGCATAAATGTACGCCTTTCTAGTCTCCAATAAAAACCTTCCTGAAGACGAGTGAACACTCTTGGACAAAAACAATACTTAGTAGGGGAGATAGGAGAAAATTGTTTAATTCAAGTTTAATGAATAAATTAATCAGAATCGAGTGAGTGAGTGCCATAAGAGTGCCTACGAAACTCATGGATATTACGTCATCCATGAGCAAAAAGAGACAAAGATTCAGCCTCTAATTTCGGGCATGGAGCAAGAGCAGGCTCTCGCCAACCTATCAGACGATCTCATCACCACGGATCCCCAGACGACACACCCTCAACCCAGACCGTTCACAACAGACGACAAAAAAATCACAATTTTAATGTTCGCCCCTTCCACGAATGCAATCTAATACTGTTTGAAGCCCGAAGCAATGGAAACGTTTACATCAAATGTCAGGTGGATCAATGCCCGATCTTCATGCATGAAGACTCAGCCTACCAATACATGAACAACGTCTGTGGCAGATTACACGAAAGCTATCTAAGACGAAAGAGGATCTTGATATGTGGCTGCGAAGAAGCAGTTTCGCTCAGAGTGAGCAAAACAGAAAAAAAAAATCCAGGTCGCTCCTACTTTGTATGTCGAGACAGAGACTGTCGATTCTTTCAGTGGGCTGATGTAGAATTATCCAAGAAAAATAAAAATAAACAAGCCAAACGATAGTATTGAACAATCCCGCCTCTTTTTTTATTATAAATAATCCATACCTTTTCTTCTAAAGAAACCCCCTTTCAGCCTGCGCGCGCGCACATGCCCAAGGTCAAGGTCAGGGGCGTTCCTCTGCACCCTCTGCTTTTCTAGGGCCCAGGCGCACGAGCAAGACGCAACCCCCGCTTTCTGGGGTTTTTAAGCAAGCGCGCGCAGCCCACTCCCACCCCCCCGCTTTTTAGGTTTTTTTTTAAAGAGCGCGCACACCCAAGGTCAAACAAGTACACGCACTCAAGGTCAAAGAAGCGAGTGCGGGAACGGGGGCCCCTATAGGGTTAGTCGGGCTTATACAGGGTCATTTGGGACTTAGTTGGGCTTAGTTAGGGTTAGCCATTCACGGTTAGGGCTATTAGGGCTGCTTAGCGTTATACGCAGCTAGGGTTAGGGTTTGGCGGTTAGGGCTAGGGTTAGGGTTAACTTCACCACTGGGTCCACCCTTTTTCACCTTAGGGTTGTAAGGGCTTAGTGTTGCCTTAGGGTTCTAGGGTTAGGGTGGGACTGTGCTCCATCACTGGAACCATCCTTCACTACCGTGGCGTCATGGTTAGTCGTGATTTCGTCATCATTTCTCGAACTTTTATTGGCGGCCATCTTGGGTGGCAGGGCGGGCAGGCTAATCTGGAACAAGCTAGACTACATATATTTAATAATTGGTGTATCCATGCAAGTGCTGCAGCCTTTTTACAGATATTTGTATTGCTGCTTTTGTTGAGTTTTTGAGTTTTGCAATTCTATTTTAAGACAATTAAGAAAATACATTGTACAAACCATGAAATGTAATGAAAATGAAATAAAAGAATAAAAATGAAAGATACTTTGTGGGCTTGAATTTGGCTTTTCTTAAATTAAGTGTGCTTTCCTTTCCTGGTCTTGAGACATAGGGATAAACTAAAGGTGATTTGAAGCAGCAGTATATTGGCTGTCTCTTTGGAGAAAATACCTTATTGTATATTGGGCGGAACTGCAACAACTTGCTTGATAATTTAAAATATACTAGGGACTTTTAATGCACATTATACAACTCACAGGAACTAAAAAGACTCTTTGTTGACGCTATACAAAGTATGCAAGGAAACTGCTGTTTGTATCACTAAAGGCCAGTGTTAAACTTCAAAAAAAATTAATGGATTAATTGAGCCATGTTCCCTCGTAAACTTCAATACAACACAAGAAATCAAAAAGGAGGTCGCCCGGCAGGGCTAAGTATGTTACTCTTGTCGCCTCAAGGTGAAAGCCGGCCACCTGAGGTGACCAGGGGGGCTGCTAGAGTACAGTCTTGAACTGGCATGAAATTGTACTGAACCTGCTACTTGAACATCTTTATTATACATTCAAAGACATATCAATTATTATTCATTAGTATTCCACACCAACAGATGAAATTATTTTCATTGATATACAGTATACTTCATTGTTAATTGGTTAGCAGTGAATCAAATGTTAGGGGGATGATACCCAAACTGAGGCAGCTTTCTTATGAAATTTGGAAAGCAAATATTATGGAATTTGCTATAAACAAGAAACTAGAATATTACACTAAAGCAATGTGCACATTCCTAATCAAAGAGCCATCCAGGCTGTTTGGTTGTACATATGATATCATATTGTACAACTGTATATTAGTTCAGGTTGCGAAAGAAAATCAGACTTTGCCAGGATAAATACTGATGTACTTGCTTACTAAATCTGAATGCATGTGCAATTCCAGACGCTATTCACCAGCTCCAACACGCATATATTCATGGCCATTCTTTAGAGATTCCAAAGTATCAGGAGAAAAAAACAGAAAAAACTTGTGGGCTTGAATCTTTTTTTGAAGAAAACAATGTCTGAAAAATTATTAACTACACAATATGCTTGAAGAAATTTCTTACCTGGTAATGCCAACATTCAGAAGATTTTGTAATCTAGACTGTCTGGTTTCATAGTTCATACATTTGACAAATTCACACCGGGCATGTTTGTAAATTTGTGCACTTCGAAATCAACATCACATTACAACAATGTAGTAGCGTTGGTCAACTGAAAATAGAATAATTTGGTTACTTCATAATTACACTGCACATTATTAGGTTACATATTGGTGAAGATGATTGCACACCAACAGATGACTATTGATATTAAATTACAGAACATATTGGCAGCTGAATCAAAACAAGCGAAAAATCATGCAAGAGCAATTTACATGTACGTGTAACAGCTCTCTATCTCAGAACAATCACAGATATGATTTAATATTTTCTCTCTGACATCTCAGATTATTCAAGATTAACATGCAAATACACCTTTAACAGTGTGTTAGTTTTGCATTCATTAAACGTTGCTGGTATCCAGCATCAGAGCATAGGCAGACTTTTAAGCATGGCTTCAAACAACCACTGCATCTTTCATTACCTATCCTTAATAAATGAACAAAAAATCCACGTAGAAGAAGTCATAAGCATAAAACTGACTAATTATCTGGAAATGCTTTCCGTTCCTCTTACTGTAGATGCATATGCCATCCATAAACTGGTACTGCCTGGACAATACTCATTATTTTTCTGATCACATAATTGTTTTCATATAATTTGTCCTGAAAAAGTAAATACATGAAATATAAGTGTATGCCTTTGGCACTTACCTATTAGTTTCACATGATGCGCAATGCACACCATGTCAACATTCACAATTCTCCTTAAAGTTTCATTGCAACTTTTTTTGTAACTTTTTACGGTGTCATTTTCCCTAACTTGAAGACAGGACTTCCCCATTAGGTGGTGCTTTACCTCTGGAATCTCACAGGGAGTGGAAACAATTAAATTGTAACTAGTTTTGGGTTTGCCTCGGTGTAAGAACCTGTGAAGTTTTTCTTTGTTTTTTAGCTATTGTTAGGGTTAGGGTCTAATATGTTAACTTCTTTGTTTTCTTTGTTTTACGTCACTGGTGAGTGTCACAGGTTTTTACACCGAGGATGAGCCCTAGTTTTAGCAAAGGTCAGATTTTAATGTTGAATTTATAACTTTACATTACTCTTTGTATTAACCTCTCAATTATTGCACCTGGAGACAGCAGGTGTGTGCTGGGGGAAGAGATATTGGGAACTTTTTTGAACTTTTTCCCCTTACCAGTACACTGAGGCTCACTAAGATAAACTATGATTCACAACCAACACCAAGATCAGGTTTCACATGAATATTCTGTTGTCTTTTATCATCATAAAAAAATAAACATTTACATGTAAAGCCCTCCATGAGGTTTACACTCAAAAACACTGCTACAGATAGTGCTAAATACTTAATTAGAAATCAATTTAAGTTAAACTGTTGAAACAGCTCTGTCAAAGCTGTTTCCAGCAGTTAAGGCAGGAATTATAACAGAATATATGTGTGGGACACAGCAAAGTCCAGAGATACATGCATGCTAGTTATTAGTTAGGATTGGTTGAGTTTGTGTGTTAGGTATAAGGTGGAAAATAATGTACTCTACAGTAGGTTAAAAATGAAGGCTCCTGAGACATTTTGACAGGGCTGACAGGAATTTAAAATCTATTTACGAAGGAAGAATTTCTTGCCCTGTCTAGTTCTCTGTCATAAAAATATCTTTATATCATTTACATAAATTAATAAATATTCACGCATAAGCATACGAGCAAGGATAACACTACCGGTGTGTATTTTTGCTCACGGCTCAATTTAGCTTTGGAGCCATTTTATCAGCGGTTATAAGCTTCACTAGTTGTCAGAAAAATTAGCCTGGCAGGGCCGTACCTACGTAGGATTTTTTGTCTGCGGGGGCAAACTCCACAAACCTTCACAGGGATCTCCCGTATACAGACAGGGTTTCTAGTCGGACGTTTTGTTTTCACCCCTATTAGTTTTCCTGGCGGGGGAAACTGCACCCCCTGTCCCCCCGCTATGTACGGCCCTGCCTGGAAATTCATGCACCCAAGCATTTCGCAAAACCAAATATTAAAATTGAACTAAAAAACGAGGAAATATCCACGTCATCATATTATACAACTATTCACATTAGGAAATCCTGATCGCTTCGGCTTAAAAAAAAATATGGTTTGTAACAGAAGAATAAATTTTAGCAGTCTTTTACTGTCTACGAAGCGGCAGCCCCGAAGCGGCTGTGGTCGAAATAACACAGAGGAAACTTTAAAACTCGACCGGCAGTGTTTACAAATACTGTTTTGGTCAAGTTTATTTTTAGACGTGGTGATAATCAAGTTGACGACGAAAATCGACTGAGAATTCGAACTTAAGCTCAATGTGTTTACATGTACAACTTACATCTACAACAGCCTACACAAAGCGACTCGCGTATTATTGCGTTGAGAAATGAGCGAAATAACGATTTAATTCACAAAATGACTCTCACAGCAAGGCTTTAAATTTGAAAAGGATTCCTCTTGAAAATGAGCTGTATTATCTCGCCGAGGCACCTTCATAATTTTCATAGCCGCAACGAAAAAACGTCACAGCGCTGATTATATTGCCTTGCATGAACACCTAAGATATGTATGTTTATTGTGATGTAACCAATCACATGCGAGATCTTCACACCACAGAAACCACAGGCAACGGACCGTGGAACAAATTATTTTCGTTTTGTTTAAGGATACAAACTGTCTTATTAGGAATTTAGAACACCGCTGTTCCCCAAGATCAGTGCTGAGGACCGCATCCAGGTCATCGTTCGAGTTTAAAAAGAAAAAAATTTAGAAGCCCACGCGACGCGACGGCGACCAGCTTTCCATGTAACGACATCACATGAAGACACCACCGTTTTTTCGTTGATACGCGACTTTCGAAAACTTAACACCCGCGGAAACGTTTTCACGATTTCCGTCAATCATTCATGTTATCGACAGATCAGATCGAAATCCACCAATCACAGTCCGCTAGCATGACGTAAAGAAGGTCTAACGGTCACACTAGTGGCTTGATTGGTGGATTTCGATCCGATCTGTCGATAACACGCAAGACTGAAGGAAATTTTGAAAACGACGAAACTTTAATTTAAACAAAATAGCTTCGCTCTCACAACATAGCGCCAAAATGGCATAATTTTGGTCTTGTATGTATTTCCACTTCAGGAGTAGGCGAAATAGCTTTACTAATAAAGTTACAAGAGTCCACAAAGCTATGACAGTCGCGAACAATACAAATTTATGTTCCACCATTTTGGTTGTGTTTCTTGAATTCATCCCGGTCAACAGGGCTGAAATTTTTCATATGAACACACCACAGAATTCGTCCTGGTTACCGGGCTCATATGAAGAGACCCTAATAAGTCAATTTGTCGGGTATATCAGATATTTATGAATGCTGAAATGCCGGGGAAAAATTCTGGTGAAAAAAGGGAACTTGCACGCAATATCTCTTCAATCCCACAAAAGCACCTAACCCAATAATAATTGTAATTGATTCCTATCGTAACAATTCAAAGATGTCTTGTGCAAATCAATTCTTAACTGTTCAGTTCACAGGGTAACTGTTAGCATACTTAATATTGTTCTCCCCTTTCAGGGAGAAATTTCCTCAATTTCCTCAGAAATTTCCTCATTTCCTTGACAAATTTCCTCAAGACCACCGTACACTGTCTATCTCTTGTGATGAGCGATCAAACAAAACTACATCCGAGAACGAAGTGTCGTATTCTCCGTGTTCTCAATAGAGAGGATATTGATGACATCATTTCCCGATTTTTCAAAGATGTTGGTATAAATTGCCAGTGAACATGGCGAGCATTAGATTCATATATATGCAATAAAAAGACAATCATACACGGTGGCTTAAAGACTCGAATTACATTTTCTCATGTTAAAAGCAATATTCAATTAAAAAATATTGCTTTTACTTGCATTTTTTATTGCCGCTTTGTTGTATACTCTGTGAAACAATACAGCTGTCATGATATGTTCGCCAAGGGAACGTCAAGCTCCAAATGCAATAACTTGTCATATCAAGTTATCCCCAGTTAATTTTTAGTTAAAGAAGCAGTGTTTTTAGTGTCAAAAGTAGTCAGGATGACTCATTCCCAAGTTGGCTGGAGTTGTTTAAGGCAACGAAGTGAGATTATTCAAAAATATTTCAAGGCTAAAATTAAAATTTAAAAGTATTTGTTTTCTTGACATATTCTGAATTGACTAAATTAAATCCTACTTCCTTAAGCAAACAAGTTACACTGAGGTAAGTGCTTGTTTTTACATATTCACCTTCAGTCCAACCTTGGGCACTTGATTCGCCTCGCCTCATTTTCCGTGGTATATTCAGGCTTTGGCAGATCCGTGAGCTCGCTAGCCCGCACCCACATCCCCATGGTAGTTCCCACGTGCAGTATTGCACTGGCCTGGCTGCCCCCCAATACCTCCCTTCCGAGAATTCGATGAATATATCCCCACACTACCAGTGCCACTTGTTCCAGCGTCAGACCATCCTGAGGAACACCCTCCCCCATCGGCAGCTAATAAAAGCACATTACTTGTAGTATAAACACAACTCCCTCCCCCTCCTCCCGCATTTTTGACGAACTTCGAGATATCTTCTCAATTAAAATTAAAGCAAAGGAGAAAAGGGAGAAATAAAATCTTAAGAATCTATGCTAATAAATCAGATATCCAAACATCCTACTCAGTGACGTTTCCCCTTGTCTAGACTTGATGATGAATTATTAATGAGTCTACGAAATTGAAAGTCTTCACGTGATTAACAAATGTCTTTTCCGAATGACACCCTTGGCACTTGTTTAGAGGTCTTCTTATAACGTATTAGTTACCAACACAGCATAAATATGATGCTTAGAACTCGAAAGAAACTTAAAAGATTGCTCCTGATCATGATGTTCTTACTTGTTGTTTTGTTGTTGTACGCAACAAACAGTCTTTGGTTTGGAGCACATCAGTCGGATAGCACGAAAGGTAGCTAAGTTTTAGATTTACATAATACACTCTTCAGTATGGGAATATGAAAATGAAACGCTTACTAGTTGCAGATACGGAAAAAAAACTGTATAAGGGCACCTTTTGAAGTTTTCGTGGCGTTAAGGGATATCGTCAAAGCCAAAACGCCTGTAGATTGTAGAAAAAGACCCATTCGTAACATAGCACAGAGCAGTCGAATTTCCGTGCGCGATCTAAGAGCAAAAAGGCCGAATGAAAGTCGCAGTCGAATTTGTTTACGGACGATATGAACACCTGCTTCTGTGAAGGTGAAAAGGGTGGCTTTTCGTATAAACAAAGCTTAGAATATTTTAAAATATGAAATTGTTACCCATATTTTCTGGAATAGATCCTGCTCGCTTCATCGTTGCTATTTCCTTTTAAAATGCCACCCCCTGGTTTGCAAAATTAAAGCAAAGGAGAAAAGGGAGAAATAAAATCTTAAGAATTTATGCTAATTAAGATCAGATATAGAAAATGCATGTTGCTTGGCATAGGAAACATTTAGTATAAAAATGCCTTTAAAAATAAAACTTTAAAGTAAAAGGCTGTTAAAATTATGAGTCTATTGATGATCAAACAGATCGAAAAACTTTTAGACTCATAATTTTAAGAGCCTTTTATCTTAAAGTTTTATTGGCGAAATGTATAAAAAATGCGTTTGTATACCATGTTTTGTTATTGAAATAAAGGATAATGATATTTTTTTAATTATCGAATATTTTAAAGATTTAATGTTGTTTGGTCAAATAAGAAAAATTATTATTCATTCAAAATATTTCCCCGTTTCTGATTGGTTCAAACCACACGCATAATTCACCATAACCAGCTGCTGTTCACCAAATTTGGGAAGAATCTTCGCCATATTGAATCAATGACGTCAGCCCACTGCAAATTATTGAACCGATGACGTCAAAATGACGTCAAAAGTGCAGCCCGCTGCTGATTATTGAATCGATAACCGGGAAAACCTGGGGACAAGGTTGCGTTATATTTGGTGAGCGGAAAAACAAAGAGCAAAATGGCGAAACTCCTTTAAGAACGGGGAATACTTTGAATGAATAATAAAGCAATTATTGAATTCGGTATTCGTAGGATATGAAGAATTCTGCAGACCTCAGAGGGTGTTATCCACCTCGGCCTTCGTGCTCTGTGGATAACACCCTCCTTGATCTGCAGAATTCTTCATATCCTACTCAGCCTCATTCAATAATTGCTAAAAATGTTTTAGTCAAATGTGCAAAAAAGGAGTACATCTAAAAGGGCAATTTTTTTCCAGAGGCAACTAATTTATAATAATTGCAAGAAAGATTATATTATCATTCATGGCGATCCCCATTTTACCTCATTAGTTTCTCCCAAACAACCCAAAGTTAACTTGTTTTGAAAAGCAGAATCTGTTACTTGGAACGCAGTGGTCAATAGGAAGACATTTTTTCATCATTAATCTGAATCTGTGTTTTTAAATGCGAATTCATTGCTCAATAATTGAAGACTGTTCACAGCCTTTCTATTTTTCAAAGCACACGAAAGAGAAAGCGAACGTTGCGAGAGCGTGCACGAAGCACGAGGACGTTACAGAGGACGGGGAAAGGCGGAAAGCGAGATATAAAAACTGGGTTCCCCCTTCTCTGACAAGATTCCCGTTTTGCTCTAGCATCCAAGCTCTCTGGCGATTCTATCCGCGCGCTCAACGTTGAAATAAAAATACGAGAATACAGAGGGCTGAGAACATGTCTACAGTACTTGTTTCAGTCTTCCCTACAAACAAGACGATATGACTCCTTCCTCAGTTTACATCCATTATGCTTTAAAATTTGCCACCGCTTCTTGTAATTTGCGGTCTTCAAAAGGCCTCCTAATTCAAGACTCAAAAATGTTAAGAAAAGAGTGGTCTTCAAATAAAATAAAATAAAATGAAATGAAATAAAATAAAATAAAATAATATAAAACAAAATAATCTTTGAATTTTGTTTATCTTTCAGGTTTTCCTCGCATATTTTCTAAGGAGAGTCCTGATACCAAGCACCCAGTACGAAGTTTTAACGTGATAATCATTGGCTCTGGTCCAACTGGTCTGGGTGCCTCTCAGCGGCTTTTAGAACTGATGAACAGAAATTTTCCAAAGTTGTCAGTTGCCATTCTTGAACAGGAAGGGAAGCCAGGTGGACTTGCGTCCTCTGAAAGAGATGATCGAGGTTTCCTCTGGGACATGGGGGGACATGTCGTTTTTTCACATTATGAATACTTTGATGACACGCTCGACAGGAGCATTGAGAGCTGGAACTGGAAAGAAAGAGCGGCATCTACCTTTATGAAGGGTTCAGATGGCATCAGAAGGTTTATCCCTTATCCAGTTCAAAACAACATCGAGGTAATGGACAAAATGGACCGAGAGAAGTGTTTATTGGGACTGGAAGAAGTTGCAGCAAAAAACAGAACATCGGAAAATCCTGCTAACTTTGACCAGTGGCTTGTTTTAAACTTTGGTTTGGGCTTATACGAAGTGTTCCTGAAGAAGTACAATACAAAAGTTTGGACCGTAGATCCTAGTGAGATGAATTCTGCTTGGGTTGACGAGCGTATCGCTCTTCCTAATATCACCAAGATCAAGCATAAGATTGCAACCTACGACAATGGGACGTTGACGAGAGGTTCCGCCTGGGGACCTAACAGCTTCTTCCGATATCCAAGATATAAAGGAACAGGAGGAATATGGCAAGCCGTTGCTGACCGCCTCCCCAGAACGTGGTTTAAATTCCATAGTAGAGTCATAGGGCTGAACATGGACACGAATGTTGTAAGCGTCGAGAGTGGCACACACGTTAAATCGATCCAGGAATTTCATTTTGAAACTCTGATATCGACCGCACCGCTCGATATACTTATCAAAATGCTAGCTGGAAGAGACGAGTCTCTAGAGGAAATGAAGAATTTGGCTTCCCATCTGGTCTACTCGCACACTCATGTGATCGGAATAGGGCTAACTGGTCAGCCTCCACCGATGCTTTTGAACAAGACGTGGATGTACTTTCCGGATGCCGACGCTCCATTCTACAGGATTACAGTATTCTCCAGTTACTCAGACGATCACGTTCCAGAGCCTGGAAAACAATGGTCACTCATGTGCGAGGCAGCCGAACCTAAGCAAAACTCCGACAAAGAATACTGGACGAAGGAAAATTTGATAAATGCTACCATTCAAGCATTAGTAGTTTACAGATTTATTACATCAGACATGGTTGTATCAAAACACTATCGACGTTTAGAACACGGGTATCCAGTCCCTTCTGTCAACAGAGAAGCAATTCTCGACAAAGTCCAACCGTGGTTGGAATCCAAAGGCATCTACTCGCGTGGTCGGTTTGGAGGCTGGCGGTATGAGGTTTCAAATCAAGATCATTCGTTCATGCAAGGTGTTGAAGTCGTCGACAAGCTGTTGCAAGGAATTCCCGAGGAAACTTACTTTAACCCAAGTCTTGTCAATTCAAAGAGAAACACTGGTCGGCTTTTTCCCTACGAATTTGTGATCGCTGATTACAATGAAGATCTTTGATTAGATAAAACCAATAGCCAGTCCACATTTATGTGTAATATATAGATTTAGGCCAGCTTAAAAGCGTAGCTCCTGGGCCAGGTTGATCAGAGCACGATTAAGCTAGCCCAGGAAAAGGTAGAATTTTGATTTGAGTTTTGTAACTTTGCGGTGAGGTTTCTCTATTTTGTTTGGCCTGCTGTTTTGAGTTTTAATGATCACCATAAACACAAAACAAAGCAGCAAAAAAGATTTGCATAGGAGAAAAAGTTATATTTTGGTTAACTTTAAAACCTGGGTTAGCGTTAACCGGTTTCCGAACAATCCTGCCCTGTTAAGAAGTTAACCTGACATGAGCCCGCAATCCAAACGAAATCAAGTACTTGGTCAGCGGGAACTTAAAAAAAGCACGTGACCTTAATGAGCTCTAAACCCGAGCCCGCGATATGGTCACGTGATACTGGTCAGCGGATTTTTTGATATGACAGCTGTCAGTTGAACATAATATGCATGTCTAATATTAAAGATATATGCTGTAATCCGGCACGGCGGAAAAACCACTGATTGGCTGAAAAATCCGTTGCAGGAGGGAGAGGTCAACTTTGCTTGTGCGGCCATGCGATTGCGCGGCCGATGATCTTTGCCATTATGACGTCACAAGTGAACCGATGCTTGAGGTTTTAATGGCCGCCAAAAAATGACACCAGAAAAAGTTTTCATCCGATGATTGTTCAGAGAATTTGAAAGAAAGCGATCAACAGACTGCAGGAATAAAATGAGCAAAAATACCTTGGTTTTCAAAAAGTAGAAGTCGGAAGGCGCAAAAACGAGCACAATTTCGAGATCGCTCAATTGAAAACGCGATTGAAAAGTGAAGCTTTGTGCTCGTTTCTTGGGCGATATCTAGAGAATAAAAAACAATGAACTACACGAACACAAAAATAAGATCTTGATATGGTTTAAGACGTTTTGAACGGTGATGAAGACGACTCACTAAACATATGCATAAAAATGATCAGTGGGTTTAAACCCATTATTTTGTGAACGATAGCGCGGGCCTAAGGAGGACCTGCTGATCAAATAGCCCTTTTCACGGTTAATTTTTCTCATTTGCATTACAATGTAATCCAACGTGAATGCGAGGCAATTTCGGGCTAAAACTACAAAATAGCCCGAAATTGCCTCGCATACATGCTAGATTTTATTGTAATGCAGATGAGCAAAGTTAACCATGAAAGGGCTATTACACTTGAAAACCACGAAATATTTGGCGGGAAATGCTGCCTTACAAGGACATTTGAACTATCAAGTCATATGCTGGGTTTGAAAGTAAATAATGTACCAAGTTTTCTTCGCTAAAGTATCGGCAAAACCGTCGGCAAAGATGACAACATTTTCTTCTGCAAGGCCAGCCGGCTAAGGTTCCGGGCAGACAATGTGCATTGTGTGGATATTTCAGATGCTAAAAAATAACATCGCTGTACAGGAGACGTAGATGAATCGGTTAACATTCAGAATAACATGAATGAGACCTATAGGCAGAAATGTGCCTTATTCCATGTCAAAATGTTCGTTTAATAGAAGATCCAGCAGGATCTGTTTCCTCGGGCGTCTACATAGAGTGCAAGTTAAGTATCCTAAACTGGTGCTTTGGGTTATAATTTTTTTTATCATTTCTTACAGTGAATTCACTTAAACCTGTATAGACTGTTAAAGAAAACTGTGTAGGATGTTATATCAACTTAAAAAATTCGCTCCGACGAAGGGCTAACGCTGGAAACGTCAGTTTTCGAATCTCTTTACGGTGGCTAATTCACATTATCAACTCAATTGATAAAACCAAATTATCCTGTAATACTCCCACCGACGCAGCACCACAGTTTCTTTAGAAACTTACCCCCCTTAAAAAAATACAGAATTTGGTTCCAAGCAGCTAATGAATTAATTAAAGAGGAAAGAAAATATGAACAAGGACACTTCCTAATACCTATGCTAAGCCATCGGCTGGGGTTTTCTAAAGGTATCTGTCTTGAGGAACTGTAATAGCTTTACTGCCTCAAGTTGGAAATGAACATCAATTATTTTATTATACTTTATGCTTTTAATTTTCATCATAAATCCTATGTACATGTAAATAAAGATAGCTTTAACAATTATTTTGCATTAAGTTTAAAATGACAAACAAACAAACAAACAAACAAACAAACACTTTATTTACCGAGGGTGAAATACATTATTACCGGTTACCTGGTAGTTTACATAATGGCCCCCCAAACCTACAAAGAAATACACTAGAGAAGAGTATCATAGAGGCTGCACCTGTAAAAAGCTTGATTTCTCCCCAAGCTCCTTCCATTCTAGGCCCCTATCTACTTTTTACATTGATGAGTTTATTATATTGCCTTCAAGAGAATGCATCATGCAAGTGACAAGCAAACATATTTGGCAAATACCCCCAAACACCACACAAGATAGGTTTTTAAATGGTTTAATTGACAGTACAATGACAATAAATAGATGGATTTCCATGATTGCATATATTGCCAGAAACGGGACCTGCTTGAATTGTCTTGCAAAGTTAGTGGAAGATGCTATTAACCTAGGGTTTAAAAAGATTAAATAAGTCTCTCATTAATATTTACCAACTGGAGTAAATGCTTATATGACCTGTCCCTTCCCTCATTTGTTTTATAGGACTCCTAAGGCTATATTCAACAGAAAATGTAAACTCAAAGATAAATTTCCTGAGGTGTAGCACCAGGAACTCAATGTGTATTTACCATTAAAAAATGTAATTCTCGCAATAAAATGATCCAACCCCATCCACCGTTAAAGTTATGTCCAAACAGATACAATATGATATAAATCAAAGGCTCCTTCGAGCTACCTCATGGCATGTGGTAATTAAACCGCGCAGCCGGAGGCTGGGCGGTTTCTTGCTCTGCCTTCGGTTTTTTTTTTTTTTTTTTTTAAACCGCGCAGCCGGAGGCTGGGCGGTTTCTTGCTCTGCCTTCGGTTTTTTTTTTTTTTTTTTTTCGTCTTGTCGGTGACTATATCCAAACCTCCGCGGATGATGTCATTATCAGCCAATTACAGGCCATTTCTCAGTTCTTTTCGTCATATCCCCCCTCAGGAGGGTTTTGTCAAGTTAGCGAATTAACTGTTTAGTCAAAAGAATGGCCGCCGACGGGAAAAATGTTTATTTGGTCAAACTTGGGCCAAAATCCTTCGGCGATGGGCGCAGGACATTTGCAAGGATAAAGCATCTAATTTGGTACCAGCTGCTGGCTACTAAGGCTGAAATTATCCAGAGTTAAGCTGTATTTTCGTTTTGCGTGCGAAACAGAAGATTTCGTAATCTGGAATTTTTGTTTCTGTTTACTTTCGAAGGGAATATTCAATGCGCTATAAAGGTATTACTTCTGGCCATGGATCACGCTGACGGTGATAAATGTAAGATCGTGTTTACTTCGCCAGAAGCTATGATGGAATTTTCTGGGGAAAAAAGTTAAAACTTAGCCTTTTATCATGTTTTATAGCGCTCGTCATAAACCCTTTTAACATATGTAAATTGATAGTCGTTTGAAAGGTCAAGGTATTTTTTCCTCAGACATAAACAGAATTCTCCGATTACAAGTCACGCTAGCCCGCTTCAGGCAAAGAATGTTTCCATATCTCAAACTGCCCTCTCCCTATTCACGTAGACTCGCATGAAATTTCTAAGTTTCTTGACACAGAGACTTAGTTTCTGCTCAACAAATGTTGTCAAAGTGCAAGTCTCTTCAATTTTAAAGGGAAAAAAAATTAAAAAAATTTCGTGTAGGAGGTGGATTTGAACCCGGGACGCTAGCTCAGCAGTCTTCCACTCTAACCACTAGACCACCGATAAAACACTACAAACGGGAGGTTTAATTTAAGTACCTAATCGGAAACCCGAACGCTATAAAGAAGCTAACCATTAACCCCCTGCATTAACCCTAACCCTAATCAGTATTTTCAGTGCTTAGGCCTATAGTCAGTATTTACTTTGTGTACGCATCACAAGGTATCCAAGGGTGGTTTGAGATATGGGAACAAGTCCTAACCATCTTTTAAATTGTTTCCGGGTAATGTTTTCTCGCAAAACGTTGTTGCTAAATATTACGTAATATTTTTGTGAGCGAAAAAGAGTTAAAAAGCGCGGTTTTAATTTTTTTAAAAATTCTTGTTTTTTTTAGTCATGTCGGTGACTATATCCAAACCTCCGCGGATGATGTCATTATCAGCCAATTACAGGCCATTTCTCAGTTCTTTTCGTCATATCCCCCCTCAGGAGGGTTTTGTCAAGTTAGCGAATTAACTGTTTAGACCAAAGAATGGCCGCCGACGGGAAAAATGTTTATTTGGTCAATCTTGGGCCAAAATCCTTCGGCGATGGGCGCAGGACATTTGCAAGGATAAAGCATCTAATTTGGTACCAGCTGCTGGCTACTAAGGCTGAAATTATCCAGAGTTAAGCTGTATTTTCGTTTTGCGTGCGAAACAGAAGATTTCGTAATCTGGAATTTTGGTTTCTGTTTACTTTCGAAGGGAATATTCAATGCGCTATAAAGGTATTACTTCTGGCCATGGATCACGCTGACGGTGATAAATGTAAGATCGTGTTTACTTCGCCAGAAGCTATGATGGAATTTTCTGGGGAAAAAAGTTAAAACTTAGCCTTTTATCATGTTTTATAGCGCTCGTCATAAACCCTTTTAACATATGTAAATTGATAGTCGTTTGAAAGGTCAAGGTATTTTTTCCTCAGACATAAACAGAATTCTCCGATTACAAGTCACGCTAGACCCGCTTCAGGCAAAGAATGTTTCCATATCTCAAACTGCCCTCTCCCTATTCACGTAGACTCGCATGAAATTTCTAAGTTTCTTGACACAGAGACTTAGTTTCTGCTCAACAAATGTTGTCAAAGTGCAAGTCTCTTCAATTTTAAAGGGAAAAAAAAATTAAAAAATTCGTTGAGACGAGGTGGATTTGAACCCGGGACGCTAGCTCGGCAGTCTTCCACTCTAACCACTAGACCACCGAGAATACACTACAAACGGGTGGTTTAATTTAAGTACCTAATCGGAAACCCGAACGCTATAAAGAAGCTAACCATTAACCCCTTGCATTAACCCTAACCCTAATCAGTATTTTCAGTGCTTAGGCCTATAATCAGTATTTACTTTGTGTACGCATCACAAGGTATCCAAGGGTGGTTTGAGATATGGGAACAAGTCCTAACCATCTTTTAAATTGTTTCCGGGTAATGTTTTCTCGCAAAACGTTGTTGCTAAATATTACGTAATATTTTTGTGAGCGAAAAAGAGTTAAAAAAGCGCAGTTTTAATTTTTTTAAAAATTCTTGTTACTCTATGAAGTGCTGTCCTTTGCCTCTTTTTGAACTAAGCAGTGTTCCATTTGTAAGCTGTTTTAATGAAGAGAACAAGACTTTTAAATTTGACATGTTTTGACATGTTTCGGCAACTCCTGTGCCATCGTCAGTTTACGGATGGAATTACAAAGATGAACAATATATAGCGGAAAACTAGAAAAACAATGGTATGATACAACAACTGATTACAAAGAAAGATTAAGATTTACATGAAACAATTGTTGATTTAGGAAGGGTTTCTCCCAGTGAATATGCACTGCCTCCTTGATTTTTAATTGTGTCCGTGTTGTTGCTTGATCTATGACAACAAAGCACTCGCTCGAACAAAGTGCCCGGCACCCAGGTGAATCCTGTAAATGCTTGAAAATGTGAGAGGCCTTATCCATATTTAAGTGCTCGTTTATGCACGTGCAAATGTGTCGGGAAGTCTCGCCGACATAGCAGGCACCGCAGCCTGCACACCTGAATCTACAAACAACGCATGATTTGAGCTCTTTAGGGATAAGGTCTTTCACGCTAAACAAAGAGCCGATTTTGAACGAAGAAAACACTAGCTTAATATTAAAGCTGTTGTCACAAAAACGCTGAATGGTTCTGCGAATCCGCTTTTGTGCAATAGCAGAAAATTTACCCACGTAAGGTAATTTAACATAGGAGCACTCTGGGCTGTTGTTGCCATTTTGCCTGTTAAACTGAAAAAACTTGTTGATAGTGGAATTAATAGCCTTGTCGATAATGTGTGCTGGATAAGAATTTTTGAGTAAAAAATCCCTTATCTTAGTTGTTTCCTGATGGAATCCTGGCCAAGTACTATTAATCTTATACGCTCTATTTATAAGAGTTCTGATTAAGCCTAACTTATACGAGTATGATGTAAAGCTAGTGAAATTCATAAGGAGGCCGGTAAAGGTGGATTTGCGAAACACCGTGGTGAGAACAGGGACCTGATTGTTGTCAATGAGGACATCTAAAAAAGGCAGCCTATTTCCAGATTCCTTTTCCATGGTGAACCGTATCTACGCAAATCTACCCAAAGTACTAAATCGGAGACAGCTGTCCGATCTTGGAAAGAAAATTAACAGCGATCTACGCCCAGTGTTTACAAGCAGAAAAATTGCCGACGACATCAAAGTAGCAGAGGCCAAACCACCGTTAATAAATCAACAATGCGTTGTCTATAAATTCAAATGTGATCTGTGTGATGCAGATTATGTTGGCTATACTCGCCGACACCTTTTTCAACGCATTGAGGAACACAAATACTCTGCTATTGGAAAACACCTGCGTGACGCCCACAATCAGAGAAACAAAGATCTTCAGGAACAATTCACCATTCTTAAAAAATGTCGTGGGAAATTTGAGTGCTTATGATTTACGAAATGCTCTTCATTCAAGAAGTGAAACCTGAGTTGAACACTCAATCTGATTCAATCAGAGCAAAACTATTTAGTACCTAATTATCACTTTCTACGTTCCGCATTGTAGTGTTTTTAATTACATGCAACGAGACTTTCACACACATTTTTAGTATATAAAGAACTCACAAGAATTTGACTTTTAGTTTTTACGAATTTGAAAATGATGAACGATTCATCGAAACGTCATTCAAAATTTTTATCACTAATTTTTATTCTCAATTGTTTATCCAAAGCCTCCGTTATTAGAATCATTATTATTTATTTATTCATTATTATTATTTATTTCTTTAGTTTCTACAAGGCACATGCATTACAACTAATAATACACATTACTGATGTTAAAAAACTTACAATTTACAATGCAGTACTAAAATAGACATATAACTTGATACAGTACTAGTTTATGATTATGATTATCGCTTACAGAGGAGGAGCTCATATTGCTGCCAACATGATAGCTTCCGATAAGGAAATAGCGACCAAGGTAGGGACAGTGTTTTCCTGTTAGTTAGGTATGAGTGAGTGAGGGAACTGAAAATGCCAGAGATAATTTCTAAAATATGCTGCACCTTCAAGCTTGTCCGTATACATGTTTTAACATATTTGGGTCTCTTATTTGATCTCAGTTGATCGAAAGTGAAGTTCTTGAGATCCTGATGGTTTTCTCCAAAGACACGGACCCTGAGATGGTTCGAGCGTGCGCCGAAAGAGCGCTGCAAAGTGCTGTGAAGATGAAGCTTATTAAAGAAAACCAAGAAAAAGACTCAAGCTGATAACCGCGAGGAATAAAGTAAAATTTCTAAACCTGCGAGCCTGCGAAGAAAAAGCAATGGAGGCCAAAGGCGTTGATGCATTACGATGAGCCTTCGTTCCCCTTGACCAGCGGTCGAGAGTTGCCCTCTGACCGCTGGTCAAGAAGAGTGAAGGCTCAAAGGTTAAGATGGACGCCGGAGAGAGAAATTTAGCACTGACAATCATTGAAGTGAGTGCCATATGCTTCATGAAAATGCATGGAAAATAACCACTTACTATATAGGAAAAACAAGAACAGAAATGCAACAAGGCTATCAAGCCATACGCTTTCTCCTAGGATATTATGAAAAAGACTGCGTGCCTTTTGCTCCAATTCATAGTTAAGAACACCGTCTACTCATTATCGCTCTTAATTTCGTATTCTTCCAGTAACAAGGTGAATGTCAGCATGGTGTATCTTCATAGTCTCGACAAACCTCTTACAGTTCTCGTTGCGCGATAGCATGTCTCTAAGGCAATCTTCCTTTATTGGACATTCATTATATCTCGTCGTAAATACTTAACTGTGCATTAATGAGAAGAAACTTGGTTGCCACTGAGTCTTGGGGGGAGAAAAGGATTACCTTTCAAATTTTGAAATTGAAGGCTGTCTTTTTTATATATTTTTTATGTCAATGTCGACAGGTGCAGCCTTTTATCAACAAAATTGCAGCTATCCACTTGCTGAATTTGACTTTGTGTTACCAAGAAACTTCCTTCTTTGCACTTGATTGTTATGTCGGTTCCAATCCTTGGGTCTGAATAAGCTAGGGGGCTCCATGGTGTTATCACTGTAAGCAACTAATAAACAATTACTGGATGAGGTTTTTGTGATATCCAGAATAACCCTTACCGAGACCTTGATTATTCTGGATATCACAAAAACCGAATTTAATAATTGTTTTATTATACATTGAAAGCAAAAACATGGAAGTCACGTTTCTGCTTCTTCACTGACGGCAAGCAACACGAATCGCGCGAAGTTGACATGATTACCCTTAGAAATCATGCACTGCGGTCATACATGACATCATTACCCGTGACCTTGAGTGTCCTTGACATGATCATTGTATCTGCAGTTATGACTTCACGGGCGCTGATTTCCAAAATTCACTGTGCGCTTTCGGCCAATCAGAAAAGAGTTAGAGAGTTCAGTGTATAAAAATGTCTTAAGGGCGTTCGCGCGAAAATTTTCTTACATTGATTTTTTTCTAAAAATTTTACCATCGAAAGATGATGAGTTAGTGATGTCAGAAATGTAAAAAAAAAAGGGGGGGGGGGGGGGGTCACCGACTTCGTTTCAGAGAGAACATGCCCAGAAGAACACCTAAATCTGAGTAAATCGCGCTTCAAAAGTGAAAAATACCAAAGTGGCTGAAAGTCCCAAAATATTGCAGTTAGAGCTTTGAAGGGAAGTGTCTCTGCCAAATATGGTTTAAATGGACCTTTTAAGAGAACTTAGTCAACTGGTGAGGGTATTCAAAGAACAAGTTCGCATTTAGCGACTATAGTTTCACGCGCCTTGCAGCCGCAAGATGACAGAATTCCATGTCCCGTGGACAGAAATCTTCAATTTTTTTTAACTTCCCACATTGATTTTTTGTTCATTTTTGGACAATGTGGAGATAATTGTAAATTAAATCTGTTTCTGAAAAGAAAAGTAGGGGTCACCGAACGTTCAAGATCGTTAAAGCCAATCAAAGATTTAGCAATGGGCACCTGCCCTATCTTTGTTCATTTTACTACTTAGCGCGCGCGCGATGCATGACGTGGCATGTGAATTTCGTGCGCAGTAAGGATGCGCAGTAACAATTGGCGCGAACGTCCTTAAACAGACAGGCTTATACCATGCCTGTTCTTGTACTTCAATTCTTGAAATTACCGCTCTTTGCCGGAATCGAAGACTTTCTCCAATATGGCGATATCGCCAGTTCGCTACTGTTGAACTGGTTTAATCCGCTGCACAATAACGATATGGACAACCCGATGGTGACTGCAATCTGTAGACGTAGAATGAGCCACAGTTTTTGACTGTAATATCTACAGTCTGACTGCAACACGTCGTATAACGAAAGCAGACCTTCCTCACGACTTGACCATCTTCAGTTTTAGGATGGGTACCATTCAACCAGCCTTGATGCAGAGTAGCGCATCTTCCTAAAGTAAAATTCGGACAGGTGGCAGCCGTTCTCGTCCCTGTATCACTTGTGAATCGATACCAGCCAAAGACAAGAGCGTCGTCACACAGAATCGATTGTGCGATGTGAGTGATTTTTCTATCAGCACTGGTCAGGTTTTTGTATCCATGGCACACGTCAACTGAAAAACATTAAATTCATTTTTTGTTTTGTGTTTGTTAGTTTCCCTCGCGGTTAAGCACTATCTTAATTTCAAATTAACAACCGTTTAAAGAAGATTGGTTTCGTTTAGCATCCAGCCCTACAAACACCTACAAACACTACAACGTTGGACGCTTGTAACCTTAGTGGATCTCACGTGCACTTGGTGACTTCATCTAGAATTTATCTGTAAACAATTTGGTAGAACATATCATTGTTCAGGAAACTTGATGACAATAAGTTATTCTGAGCCTGTTTTTCCAATTTTTAAGTTTTAACCGATTTTCATCAAATTGTTTTAATTTTCTTGACATAACTTGTACCTTTTTCAAGGGATTACTTTGGGTGTTCTTTAAGTCCTCTAAGTTATATTGTCATAGCTTTGATAGATCTTGCGTTACATAGAGAGGGCCTCAAAAGTGTCTCCCAACGTGGAAACCCGGGCAGTGTAGACATGGCTTCTGTTGAGCTAATCCTCGTACGAGTGGGGGTCGGAGTTCGAGTTAACTGTATCGTAAATACTTTTATTCTTGGGCCATCGTAATTTGATAAAAAATAAGACACAAACAGCAGTGATAAACATATTGAACTTGTTCATTTTGACTTGACGTTTCGTATGTACTCTACATACATTTTCAAAAGTAACCGTTGAAATTTAAAACAGCTATTTGTATATAACAAAGCGGGTGAGGGGACTGGAACCTAGATTAAGCAAATACTTAACAGTAAAATATAAAATATATATATATATAAAATAACAGATTAATAAAGCATCAGCTTTTCACTTCCGACGTTGACGTTGAAAGCTGGTTGAAGTTCTTGAATAAATAACGTCTCTTTTATCTTCAAAAAATCACAAAGCCTGTGTTTCCAGCATATCCTGAGTATGTGTTATGGAGAAGTCCCTATAGCTTAGCGAATAATCCGTATGAGTTATTCGCTTGTAAAATAGCTGTTGCCGTGAAAGGTATCAAAAGGTTTCTTCATTCGTTGCTACTCGCCATACGGAAGTGGAAGCTATCCCCATAAAATACATTTGACCCCCATCTAATCTTCTGACAAAGTTTACTTCGAAAAAAGGTAAATAAAAGTTAAAGCCATTCATTGCCTGGCTAGGCGTTCTTAATTCTCGAATGTTCCCTAGTATATTACGCTTCTTATTAAACAACTTCAAATGACTCTGAAATCCCAAACAGGCCTCAGAAAGAAGTCTTCCAACAGCTTTTAGAGTGGCAATGACTCCGATTCAAAATGGCGCGAGAGATACAGGAAGATATAATCAAGGCTGACTTGGAGTTATTTATTTCTTTAATTTAGTGTCATAAATATATTGTTTCTAGCTATCTGTTGCCGCTTTTTCGATTTTTATTTTAATCGACGGAATGACTCATGTTTAAGACAGAAAAGACAATGAGAGAGAAACATTTAAGCGAGATGGCCAAACTCGATTTACAAACGTGCCATTCTGGACTTACCCTAATACTAAAGTGATGAAACAAATGGCTGTTGATGAACTTGTCTGAGTTGTTGTACTTGTCAGATGAGAGCAGTTCACATAACATTCTCCCGTTGATGTCATAAAATGCAGCCAGGTTAAAGGAGAAAACACGACGGTATGTTGACACATGCAACGCCACATTCTTTTCCATTGAGGACATAATCAGTACCAATACTTGTGATGTTTAAGTATGAGAACTTGTGGGCCTTAGAGTTGGCAAAGGCGACACCATTGTGAACTCCTCGGCTGATACTTTGACCGCGTGCATCTATGACTTTGGGCCTACCTGCGTTGATTTCAATCGCATATTACAATTCATCTAAAGAGTGAGTAAGAAACCTCGGAAAAGTCTTCATTAAAACAAAAATGAAGTAATTTCCAGAATTAGTATTCATTGCAAGAAACTGTATAGGGGCACCTTTTGAAGTTTTCGTGGCGTTAAGGGATATCGTCAAAGCCAAAACGACTGTAGAATATAGAAAAAGACCCATTCGTAGCATAGCGCAGAGCAGTCGAATTTCCGCGCGCGATCTAAGAGAAATATGACGCTGGAAGTCGCAGTCGAGTTTGTTCGACAGACGATATGAAATTCTATCCTCTAGAGACCTGCTTCTGTGAAGGTGAAAAGGGTGGCTTTTCGTATAAACAAAGCTTAAAGTATTTTATAATATGTACTTGTTACGCATATTTATTTCTGGAATAGATCATGTTCGCTTCATCGTTGGTATTTTCTTTTTGAAATGCTACCCTTGGTTTGTAAAATTGCTCACGGTTGCTTTAGGAGACTTAGAAAATGCGCGTTGCTTAGCATACGAAACATTAGTATAAAAATGCGTTTAAAAATAAAACTTTTAAGTAAAAGGCTGTTAAAATCATGAGTCTACTGATGATCAAACAGATCGAAAACGTTTAGACTCATAATTTTAACAGCCTTTTACCTTAAAGTTTTATTTTTACTTTTTATTGGCGAGATGTATAAAAAAATGCGTTTATATACCATGTTTTGTTATTGAAATAAAGAATGGTGATATTTTTCTTAATTATAGAATAACTTAAAGATTTAATGTTGTTTGGTCAAATAACAAAAAAAAAAATTTGGTCAAATGAGAAAAAAAAGAGTACTTCTAAAAGGGCAATTTTTTCCAAAGGCAACTAATTTATTATAATTGCAAAGAAAAATTAAGTTTTCAGTCACGGCGATCCCCATTTTACCTCATTAGCTTCTCCCAAACAACCCAAGTTAACTTGTTTTGAAAAGCAGAATCTGTTACTTGGAACGCAGTGGTCAATAGGCAGACATCTGGATCTGTGTTTTGAAATGAAAATTCATTGCTCAAAATTAAAGACTGTTCACAGCCTTACTATTTTTCAAAGCACACGAAAGAGAAAGCGAACGAGGCGAGAGCGTGCACGAAGCACGAGGAGGTTTCAGAGGACAGGGGAAGGCGGAAAGCGAGATAAAAAACCGGGTTCCTCCTTCTCTGTCAAGATTCCCGTTTTGCTCTAGCATCCAAGCTCTCTGGCGATTCTATTTGCGCGCACAACGTTGAAATAAAAATACGAGAATACAGAGGGCTGAGAACATGTCTTCAGTACTTGTTTCAGCCTTCCCTACATACAAAACGACATGACTCCTCCCTCAGTTTACATCCATTATGCTTTAAAATTTGCTACCCCTTCTTGCCATTTGCGGTATCTTTGAATTTTGTTAATCTTTCAGGTTTTCCTCGCATATTTTCCAAGGTGAGTCCTGATACCAGGCACCCAGTACGCAGTTTTAACGTGATAATCATTGGCTCTGGTCCAACAGCTCTTGGTGCCTCTAAGCGACTTTTAGAACTGATGAACAGAAATTGTCCAAAGTTGTCATTCTTGAACAGAATGGCAAGCCAGGTGGACTTGCGTCCTCTGAAAGAGATGATCGAGCAAGGTAAGTAGCTAGCTCATCAGGTCGGCGCCTATCTCCGGTTTCTGTAGCATAAGGGGACTATTAAACAGTATTTCTATGATCCCCCCTGATGGGATGCTAGTCCATCGCAGGGCTTATCCCAGCTTTAAATTTGGCGGTAATCAAGCACTGTGAGAATGTCCGATCAGAGCTTCCAACCAAGACCACTCGAACCGGAGTCGAGTGCGTAAGCCATGACGCTTGCGCTCCTCCACGACAGAATGCTATTAAAAAGCCTGTGATATTTTGTTTAGGGGATTTCTACAATGATGATTTATAGAACGGTCACGCGTGTATGAAGTGATACTGCTGGTCTCTCGTTGACCTGGCTGTAATTAGGGTATGAGATTTTAAGATCTGCTTGCCAAAAGATGAATCTCACAAAGATTTATCTTGAGACAGATACTGCTTTAAAATGAAAGTGCCTATGTTGCAGTCATCTGTTGGTTGAAGGTTTTCAGGTACCACTTTTTATTGGAGCGAAAAAACGTCAGTCTTTCACGTGTGAACAAAATGCTTACTTCAATGTCTCAATTGTATGGTTATATGCAAATTCAATATAGCCAACTATTTGAATTCGTTTATTTAGCTTTTTTCAGTCAAAGCTGCGGAAATATGGACACGTTTCCAAGGAGTGTCAAAAATTGATGAAATCTCATGAAATTCCAGAACAAGGTCGCGTTTACAGCAAAACGAAAAATTCTAGGCTAATTAACAAATTGACGTCAGTTTTTTATGCGTCTGTCTTGTTATTGATCATAAATTTCACCATAACATTGTCAAAGTAGCTGTGGATCCACGAGGCGATAGCTGAGTGGATCCGCAGACTACTTTGATAATGTTAGGACGAAATTCATTGTCGATAACAGGACAGACGTATTAAAAACTGACATCAATTTGTTTTTTACGATGACAAATTGTCGACTTGCCCGCTCTTGCTCGCCGACGTGTCGCATGAATTTCAAATTCATGTGTCTGTCTGCATATTGACAATAAAAATTAACCAATGAGCGCGCGTGAATTTCTGCAGTTTATTAATATCGTTAAAAAAATTGCTATATGCCAAAAATCAACGAAACTTCCTAGGTTTTTTAAGGAGATCTAGATTTCAATCTCTGTTGTGGAACTCAGGGGCTAATCTGAAAATTGGTGGCCACGTTGAACAGTATGCTCTAGATCATGATTTAGACACAAGGCACGGTAGAAGTTTGCGGAAGAAACTTCCGACGGGAAATTAAAGAAACATCTAAGGGCTCTGTAATTTTGAGATTATCCTATGGTACCCACAACAAACCAACTGATTTTATTTCGCACGAGACCGGAAAGCATATGCATGTACTTATCCCATACGGGGCAAAATTACTGAATGCTGATTGGCTGAGACAGAGGGCAAAATTACTTGATGCTGATTGGATGAGCACGCCTGCATTGAGTTGGTTTCCCGCTTCAAACGGATTTTGAAAAGAAATTTCAGAAACGCATCGCTTCTGAGTTTGATCTAAACACGGTTATTTCATCTTAACGTGAAAGAGAATCAACACGCAACAAAGCGCAGTCTTTTGGTGGAAAAGCAAAAGGATTTTTCCGACTAAAAATGCATTGATTCACAGCCTGAAAAACGTTTGAGTGGAGACGGCTGGTGTTGCACGAAACATAGAATTACAGAACTTCATGGCCGTCAACTGAAAGTTAATTTCTTCGTTTTGCTTCGGGTCGCCTTATTAGTATTACAGCTCACTTTATCGGCGTAAAAAAAGCGTAAATTTTGTTGGTACGTGAAGTTTTCACAGTGGAAAGGACAGTTTTGGATTCAAGAAGTTATTAGAGCTCGTTTGGACTCTTGTTTACGTCTATCATCGATCGAAGAACAAGTCGTTTCACGCCGTTGCAAGCTTCGCAAAACAGGTGAATAAAATTAGATTGCTTATAGTTTTGTTTGTAAAGAAATGGCTTTGAGTGAATTGAACCAAGTTGCTGTGTTTTGCTTACTATTATAGTAGGCTTTCCCCGTGTTACTGCTAGCCTGTTAAATAATGACAACCGGCAAACCTGTTTACGCGACGGCAAGACCTTGAACCTTTATGTGATAAACAAGTAATCGCAAGTGCTCTCGAGCAATTAAGGATTAATTTCACTTGTATTTTCAATGTTTTCCAAATTGTGAAAACTTTGAAAATACTCGTGAAATTAATCCTTAATTGCCCTCGGCCCCATGCGATTACATATACTAATCTACAGCAGCAAACCCGATCACGAGATTGAGCTAATAAATGAAGAATCCACAATCATTTTCAAACGATTTTTTTTATTAACAAGTGCACTCCATTTCAATAAACCTAAGATTTGAGGGGTAGGCTGCAATTGGTAAATGTAAAAAAAATGTAAATGCAACCCAAATTAGGTACTTGCACAATCATGTAAAACAATAAAAAAGCGCGGAATTACAAGTGATAATCGACAAAAAAATGCCAAGAATCAGCGACATGACTAGAAAGATAAAAAAAAACCTACCGTGCAAGCGTGCAGAAAGTGGTTATTTGTGGACATGTCAGGAGGACGTTTCTGTCCAAGGGGGAAAGGTGCAATGAGGTTACCGCTATGTGAAGCACCACCTCGTGAGTGAAGGCCAGACCTCAACACCGGGAACTACGTGCCCTACTCTTTTCGATAAGTTTGTGGATTCTTTAACGTCACCTGCTAACCATGTAACACTGAAGATGCAGCTGGAGACGGGCCTACGGTTTATAGTCCTTATCCGAGAAGACTTGAACGTCTAACCATTTGCAAATATAATTATATAATTATATATAAAGAGGCTCGTTGCATAATTTCGCGCCACTAAGTATAAGTATAGCTACCAAAATTTCGTTTTACCTTAGTACTGGGAGGGAGAACTTTGCGCTTTAATTTAAATTGTGGACATGTTTACGGCTAAAACTAGTGAGAAGCCAGCAATTCCCAACCACGAATTACATTTCACAAATGACATTTTTCACAATTCAGGAACAAAAATGGTCTTGCGTTGCGGTTACCATAACCAGTTCTTGCCAACAAGTGCAGGAGACTCAACCGAAACGTTGTTGTCAAAGACGGATAAGCCGATCCTTTTTCCGACCGTCAACCCACAACCAAAGATTTTGAGTTCGAGGGTACCGCCCTCCACTTTAGCTGCGGCCGATACTCCAAGACCAAAGTGGGCATGCAGGGGCCCAGCTTTGAACTCACTCAGTGTTGCCCTTGCTCTAGCCTCTGCTCCTATGACGCTACCTTCCTCGACAAAACCTTCCAAATCGACTCCCACACAAGCCACTGCATCAGCTGCTAGAAACCTGCCAATAACTTCAATACGTTTGGTAAACGTTACTTGAAAGAAATGGCACTCTGCCCTTGCACCAATCGTGGCTCCCCAGTCAGTGACCTTCATTCCAGCTTGCGCCCGTGCTGCTATAAGACTGCGGTCGAGATCACCGTGGACGCGAGCTCCAGCCTTGAATGTGTTGTCCTCCCTCTTGGTGTATGTCCGGCTGACCGGGTTTTGGCTATCATTGGTCGCGTACTCTGCCATGCTCTTTACTTTAAAGGAAATGAAATGAACACATAACTTAAACATATCAGACATTCGAACCCGAGAGATTCCCAATCTCGTCAGTGCCTGATCTCTCAAGCAAGAGCCTCAGGCTATGAAACTGTTACTCATAATGTTAAAATTAAAACAAAGAAAAACTGAAAATAGTCACCAAACGACGTACAACAACACCTAAGACGTCCCTGCAAATTTTTTCTTTTACTAGTCTAAATAAATATCTAACTGGATTTATGAAAACGGTGGTTAAGAATTGAAGTCGCGCCCTAAGCGGGCGTTTTTTTTTCTCGCCAGAAACTCTCTCCAAAGGTGACGATACAAAGAAGAAAAAAGAAAAGTCAGTCCTTTTTTTCTTTAGTAAGTAAGTAAAGTAAGTAAGTAAGTAAAAACTTTATTTAGGTGTCAAAAACCTTGTAGCCTGGGTGATACCCATACTAATTAGGGGACACAACAAAAAAAAGAATGCTAACGCTGGTCCCTCTACCCGTTTATCTCCCTTGCGTTGCCGTCCTTTCTCTATCTTCTGCCCGTTTACATGGCTTGGAAGCGGCCTGAAAGTCGGGTGAAATCAAAGTGAAATAAGGGCAGGGGTCGAGATGTTTGCCACCGTTTTCATAAATCCAGTTATATATTGGCACAGAATAGCGAAAAATGGCCTGGAAAAGGGCTAGTTTGGTTCCAGATGCCTTAGAAAGATCAATAGTAATTCGAACCGATCACATGTCGGCGTTTCCGGGTCATTGAGTCATGTTCTCTTGAAATATCTGTCTGGATTTGATGAAAACGGTGCTTAAGAATTGAAATCACGCCCTAAGCGGGCGTTTTTTTCTCGCCAGAAAGAGATGACGGTATAAGAAAAAACAAGAAGGTCAGTCCTTTTTTTCTTTTTTTTTGTACCCGTTTATCTCCCTTGGATTGCCGTCCTTTCTCTTATTTCTGCGCGCCCGTTTACATGGCTTGGAAGCGGGGTGAAATCAAGGTGAAATAAGGGTAATAGGGTTCCAAATGTTTGGCACCGTTTTCATAATTTCAGTTAGATAAATCGATAAATCGATAAATAGATCAATAGATAAATAGATAAAAAAGATAAAAAGATAAATAGGTAAATAGGTAAATAGGTAAATAGGTAGATAGGTAGATAGGTAGATAGGTAGATAGGTAGATAGGTAGATAGGTAGATAGGTAGATAGGTAGATAGGTAGATAGGTAGATAGGTAGATAGGTAGATAGGTAAATGGGTAAATGGGTAAATGGGTAAATAGGTAAATAGGTAAATGCGTAAATGGGTAAATAGGTAAATGGGTAAATAGACAGACAGACAGATAGATAGATAGATAGATAGATAGATAGATAGATGGATAAGTAAATAAATATATAAATGTACATTCATACAGCGCCATCTTCCATTAATTGTCCATGGCGCTCTACAATATTCTAAAAATCCAAAAATTAAAATCATAAGAGTTGAATGCGCTATAAAATAAAATAAGGCTACAAATAAAAAAAAGTAAAAAAACTAATTACAAGTAATAAAAAAAAACTACAAATCGAATGCGCGCTTAAAAAGATAAGTTTTAAGATTAGCCTTAAAGTAGACGAAATACTAAGCAATTAAAAATAAAACTTAGATGAACAAGATTAACGAAGATTGAACCGGATGTGCAATATACACACTTGGATTCTTGTACCAGTTGGAAAATTGGTAACAAATATGAAAAAAAAAAAGATTTTGGGTGATTGAGTAAAGTTTTTAAGAACAGAGTGATGCACACTAAGACTATAAGCTATTTCTAGCTGATTGTATTAAAACCAAGTTAACGAAAATTTGGCCATTTGCACTGTTACCATCCCAAAAGATGGCTTTAATTGGCCTGGTTAGCCCCAAAATAGCAGGACAAGGAGGCGGCCAAGAAACCAGAGACAGTTGAAGAATTGAAGTTAAAGTATGACGAAGGGCGAATTACCGAAGATGAAATATGCAGGTCTATGCCGACGACAGTGTATCTAGTGACGTTTTCAACTAAATTTCTCATTTTTTGTTAGAGCTTGCAAACATCTAAACACACGTGAGCTAATTTTAAATAACATCTTCTCGCGTTGCCATTTTGTCATTGAAAGATGTATTAAGTGAAATAAAGTCAGTTTTGGACTGATCGCGGAGATATTGTAATTACAAGAACTGTTCCAGTTAATTTTTTGTGCTAGACTGTTAAACTTTTAGGAGTTGTTCATTAATATATATGCATGTTCCAGTTTCATTGAGTGTCTTGTTGTTGTGTTACATCGTAATTCGTAACGCTGGATATCAGTTTTACAATAGTGAAAATTTACTGATTTAAACTGTTCAAATACTTAACATCTTGCTTGTGTTACCTATAGTAACTGTTGCATATAAATTGGCTATTGGTAACTTTAGGAAAAAAAATTGTTTGAAATAAATCCACTGTCCAAATGCCTGAGTCCACTCATTTCCTTAATTTCAGTGCGGCGAAGTCCGCTCCAGGGATCATTTGTGGTATAATCTGAATAACTTCTTGTCTTGCAATCATTTGCGATCCAATTTAGGGATCATTTGCGGTACTAGAATCATTTGCGGGCCCGTACAGACGTTGGTAACACCGTTAGTCATGTTTGTGAACACAAATTACATCACCTATCCACAATTGACGAGATCTACGGGACTGCAGACGGCGATGACAGTCCATTTTAAACTCTTTGTTCTCGTTACTGGGTTGCCAAAAATGACTAAATTGCGCAATAGCTACCCAGAAGGCATTGCGCGTGTGCTTTGTTTTCCTCGCGTCTTTCGAACGACAGAAGAATCATGGTGGATCAGAAGACTGTTTGTGTTGCCAGTTTTTAGAGTGGAAACTTCAGATTGACTTAACAGCGAAACAAGTGCATTCAGAGTGAACCTATTTCAACTGTTATAGAGTGCTGCTGGTCGACTGGAAGACGGTTTAAAATGGAAACCTTTAGAGTGAAACCTTCCGAGTGACTTTCAAATGTTGTTTCGATAGAAGAGTAAATGATGATAAAAACTTCAGTTTTGCAAGCGTATAAATAAAAATAATAAAAGTTCTTGTGTTGTTTTGAAACAACCTTCGACGAACTGACTCATACTCGTTGCTGTTCGCCGGCTAAAATGCAAAAATTACTGCTGGGGGTAACCCTGCGATGGACTAGGATCCCATTCAGCGGGGGGAGTAGAAATACTCCTGGCTGCTCCATGAAAAAACAGATATAACCACAGCCCTGAAAGGCCGCTTGACTTGTATGCAGACTCTTTCATGTAAAATCGTTATATGCCTTAAAATTCCACATTTACATGTACAATGGAGGCAGTCATTTTGCCTAAACAACAAGTACATCAATGAGAGGTTACTGCTTCAGTTAAAACATCAACGTACATTGACAGAACCTTCAGCTTTTCCTTGATTATTTCAAGTTTTTCCATCTTCTGTTTTGCAGAAATTTCACTGTGTATAACATTATTTAACTGAACCTAAGATATACCATAGTAAAATCTAGGCTTCCATGCACCATATACAATTCAAAATTTCATTTTTCCATTTCTGAAATATTTACTATGATAAATGCAAGCCAGTTACTCTTCCTAAAGCGTCTTGTTCTTATTTATCCACTACGGGACTGCAGACGAATCACAGTATGAAAATAAGAAAATACCGCATAGCAGGCAAACAATCCCTCTCACTTATCAGCAGTAGGTGTTGTGTAACAAAGGTTAGAATCATAAAGGTTTGTATGGGAAAGCAATGAATCTGCCGAGTGCTTAAAAGATAGACGTTGGACTGTTCGCTGAATAAAAACGCTGATAAGCCTGAGGATGTGTGATGTTCCTTGCCATTATACTGGGTCGATTTGAAGCGATTCCGGCCATTTATCGCTGTTCGGGTTGTTAAGTGACAATCATCGGCAAATCGAGTACTATCTTGACTTATCGACTACGTTTTCGATGTTCGACTTTGATCAACATGTGATGTCCTGATGAATATGAATATATGCGTGTGCGTGCATGGTTATTTATTCTTGTTAGTTGAGTAAGTATCGCGTATCGTATTGTAAGTTTTGTATGTTAGTAACGCCGTGTAAATAAGAAACGTAAGTAATTGCAAAAAGTGGTTTGTGTTGAAATAAATAAATTTTTTAAAAGTCAAAAAAAAGCTATGGTGGAATGATTGAATCGAACTTTGCAACTACGAACGGCTGACGAGTGATGAAAGATTATATTGTAAAATAAATGCAACGCACAGCGTACTTTGACCTGTACCTTAATAATTCAAACGTTCAAGTCACATGGAGTTTAGCCGTACTTGGACCTACTAGGCGAATCGACATTGAACTTCGATTCTCTAACAACCATTTCAGCGGCTGGGACGATTTCAAGTTAAGCTCGACATCATGTTTAGTCAAGTTTTCAAATAACATGATAATTTCTCAGCACCAACATAAATCTTAAATTTCGTGCGTGACAAAAACAGAATAGCCAAAAACCAATTTTGTATTGGGGAACAATAATATCTATACAAACTTGCACTTTGGAGCTTTCTGTTATCAAACCACTAACACTCCTGACAATCAAAATGAGTATTTCATGGAAAGTTGAAATCGTAGTATTTCAATTTTGGCAATAGAAAGTCACTCTGCAGGTACTTCAAAATCCTATACCCTGTTATACATTACACGCGGCGCCCTCGAAGATGTCGTGTGCCAATGCTTTTTTTCAAAACTTCAACTCGCTAATGGAAATGGAAAGAGAGTTGCAGAGCTGCTTGTCTCTTGTCGCTGCGTTTTAAGCGCTGTCGGCCTTAGCATGGCTTCATTGAAGCGTTACTCTGTTGAGATGTCCTATGTTCAGCGTTCACATGTCGTAACTCCTCATAAGCTTTTGATAAAAGAGGAATCAACTTACCCTGTGAGGAATCCATCTTGTTGTCGTGGAAAGAGACTGAACCAGTGTGCCCTTCCTTGTACCGTCAAATTACGTGTGTCGCGAGTTGATCTTGTGCAGACGTGAAGTTGCCTTACGCAGGGGACTTTGAACTTATCACGCATGAAGAAAAGCGGAACAAATTCAAAAGCAATATCTATTGTTATTCTGTTGTAAACAAGTCTTGAAGTAACCACAAAAGGTCATTTTGTTTAAATCCCACGAGAGGCGAAAACAATAACTTGCTAATCCAAGGGGAAATATCAAAAGCTGCCAATTGAATCTGCGCTGTAAGCGAAGGAATGAATAATTTTTCCCGGGGAGATGGTAAGAGTTACATTTGTGACGCCGCGAAGAGTCACGCAGGGGGTGGGGGGGGGGGGGTGGGGTAGGTTGTCTGGACAATGAATTTCCCTTACGACTTGACATTGCATAGACGAAAGATAAAACCTGTAGCTAAGCTCAATCCGCGGCATTCGATCTCGAGATGTACAAATCGGAACGTAATGGTACGTGCAGATTTTATCTCACTGCTTCACCACGCAGCTTATCAGTTTTACAATTCCGCTAAAGTCGAAAGCATTTAAATCACCTCAAAACTGACGAAAAAACACTCCTACAAAATGGCAAAATATCTACCCTTGTTTCAGCGGAAAAATTAAGCAACTTTTTGATATTTCGCTTCGCACAACTTCTTTCTTAGGCCCGGTTTAAACGTCGCATTTTACATGTGCCGAATCGAATTGCCAAATTAAAATGCAATTGAAATGCGACGTCTAAATCTATTAAATGCGACATATTTCAATTCGATGCGAGTCGGTCGAATATTCGACTTATCCAGTCGAATATTCGACTGAAGTTCAACAGTTGATTTAAACGCCGCATTTTACATGTGCCGAATCAAATTGAAATTATGTTAAATGATTTGTTTGCTCGAATGGGAATTTAAAACACGTCGCTCGCGCTCAGCGATTTTATTCGGCGAAACAATGCAACGTTTAAATCAAATCAGCCGAACGTATTCATTCGAGTCGACTAAAATTAGTATTTGATTCGGCGCATGTAAAATGCGACGTTTAAACCAGGCCTTACAAAAATGGTGTTTAAAGGGACCGCGCTAACCCTAACACTAGTTTTTCAAAGCTCACCCCAACCGATCCAATCCGCTCCAATTTTCGTAGTGTTTTGCTTTATTTTTAATCGTTTACTGAATAACCTGTTTTTGAGTGTCCTTTTGCTCACCCTATGATATTATATTTATCATATCTGGTTAACATATGCGCCAGCTGACTGTGTCTCTTTAACCCATTGCCCCGCTACGGGAGCTTTTTGCCAAGAAATGCGTTTTTTGGACATTTTGGTAGTTTTGAGTCTGGATCTCGGCCAAATTAGCTTTAATCTGGTCGAAAATGCATTTTCAACAAGACGGCTAGCCCTTGTTGCTATTAGAATCGCGTTTTATCACATTTCGGCTCGGGCGTGGGCAGAAACTGAAAGTTTTTGATGGACGAAAAGGTGACCTACGTCTTTAGGCTTTTCGATTTTTGAATATTTTGTTCCCCTTTCCTTTTTCTCCTTTTCTTTTCTTTTTCGGCTGCAGTGATTGACCTTCCACTGGGCTTGCTTGGGGTTACCACGGAGCAGTTAGGTGTAGCAGCACTGAGGAAATTTTGCTCTGAGTTTTTCACTCATCTTTTTTAGCATTTTTGTGCATATCTCAGGCTCCATTAGGCCGATCACTCTGATCTGGGCATCATTGGAAAGATCTTTTCCTCCTGCCAAAGTTGAGTATAGATGATGCCAATTTTGGTCAAATGTGATGACTTCAGAGGTGGAAGAAAAGCCAAGGCTCGCCGCGGCCGGTTACGGGCGGCACAGGAGTCAGTGGGTTAAATAATCCGAATCATTAATTTCAACTTGGACAAACGATAACGCAAATGCTGCAGTTCCGATTGCTGTTAAAGACACAGTCGCACACCTCACAAGAAATACCCCGTGCACTTTAATAGAACGACTTCCCAAACGGAAAACAATAGATGGAAAACATCACAACTCCTTTCTAAAATGACCCCCCTTTATCTCATCTGAATTGAATGTCTTCATGAGCTGTGTCTTCAAGAGCTACGTGAATGGACCTTTCGAGCGATGTTAATTCTTTTCGTATTTTCTAATTAAAAAAATAAATCGATTTATCTTGAGGAATTTTATAAATTCCTCAGATCTACTGATTCACAAGATATAAATCGATCTATGAAGGTGTCGTTTGTTGCCGTGATTACTAAAATGAAAAAAAAAAATTGAACAAGCGTGACATTGTCAAAGTCCACTACGATACGTGTTTTTGTGAATAGCGAAAATTAGATCAGTTTTTGAAATGCATTCTCTTCTCTAGACTGTTAACAGTCTGAGGTCACAGTCCCCTGTTTTTCCATGTGATCGTCGAATGTTTTTTTTCCAAAATATTTGAATAGGTAACAACATTTACTTGCATCGCCGTACATTACATTATATTCGGGTAAACTGTAATGCAAGGACCACTTGTACAAAAAGCAGCGGAGTGAAGCCGGGTCTTGGTTAGATTAGGATCAGCCAGGACGAGAGGCTCCTTTAGACACTTTCTGCAACGCTAAAGAATAACGGCTCCCCAACGCAAAGCCAACTAAAGAACGTGATAACTTAGTCAAATGAGAAAGATGAGCCCTGAAACGTCTTATCCGACGACAAGATATCATCATTAAGCCCACAGACAGAGGTTCGGGTACAGTTGTCATGGACATGGACTGGTACGAAAATGAGTGCTTTCGGCTACGGTTATTCCTCAGAAATAAAAGTTGTCGATTATATTTTTTGAAACTTTCCCCGAATGTTCTCTGCCAAGCACTGTTTCGAAAAAAAAAACAATAAAAATAATAGGTCACCATTCTCGCTCAAGAGATGCGATGGGCCAATCTTACCCAATTGTCGCCTGTACTCGTGCTAACAACGCACGTTATTTATTGGTCAAAGTTACATTCTAATCTTCGGTAGTTCGAAACATAGCTTATTAGTAATACTTGGGAAAAAAACTTAACAGGTAGAAAGTTTCGAGCTTCATGAGAACAATATCATATAAAATTTTGGAAAAATCGCATTATTTAAACGACGTGCACGTAAAGCATTCGGTCTTTGAGTCGTTTTCGCAGTCATAAATTGCATCACAGAGTAACGGTTTTTTTGCACTCTTTCGCCTACATCTTTTCCTTTCCGATAATGTTTTTTTTTTTTTTCAAGTACGAGGATAATATGTACACTATTATTATGCAACAAAAATATAGGTTACCATGATCGTTTAAAAGAAAGCGAGCATTAATTTGCTATTGAGCTTAGCTTGCGGGAAATTTCTTTCGCTATGCACATGAAAATGACGCGAAAATCGTGCGCAGTAGCGATACGCGAAGCAATACTGAGGAATCACCTCAATGACACACAAGTCTACGAAAAAATGGACAAGGACATTTCTCCACTTACTCAGGAATGTGTCAAAAAATACATTTCCCGTTTACAATTCGACCATATGATTGATGACAAGTATGATTGATGACAAGTCAGCAAAGTAACTCGAAGAAAACTCCCCATTCCACAAATACTCAAACAAGGCTAGGTCAGCCTGGTCGTCCCATAGTCTCAAGCAACAGCCATCCCGCGGAGCCCATTTCCCAGTTCGTTTATCATCAACCGCTAGTCACCAAAATTCCCCCTTACTTAAGAAAACAATAACTTGCTAATCCAAGACACCACCCAGTTCCTCAACAAATTGACAACATCAGCCAATTTCCCAATGGAGTTCTACTAGCTACACTTGATGAGACATCACTTTATACGAACTTACCCCACAAGGACGGAATCGCGCTTGCCAGTTGGCTTTCTGGACATAGGGACAAATCCTGCTATGAAGACTACAACACTCTGCGATCTTATTCGGTTAATCTTAACCAATAACAATCTCACCTTTAATGGACAACACTTGGATGAATAAATTTAACTTCCATGGGGAGAAAAATGAACCCCTCTTACATCAATCTTTTTATGGACAAGTTTGAACAAGAAGCCATTGCAGTTGCTCAGCTCTCTCCTGATTTGTTCCCCAAACTTCAGATAGTCGTCAAAATGTTTCGCAAAAATTTACAGAGCCCAGTATGAAGACGCCATGTTGATAAAAATCTGGAACTTAGTTTGGCTATCTAGGCGGCTGATTATCAGCACTGAATAAAACAAGCATTTAAATAGGCACTTTTCCTAATGTTCTAACTTCTAAAAGGGCTCGAAACCATGAGATAAATATGTATTTTTCAACAAACTCGATCGCAGCCTTGTGCCACGCACCTCCATTACCCAGAAATTCAAAATGCTCTGGTTTCCAAAAGAACCAAGCTATTGAGCTGTAAAATTGTAAACAGATACACCTTATGCCTGATGACGTATCTGACGTATCTGATGATGTATCTTTAGTTTTAGATTTTATTAAGTGATAACGTCACTTGTAAACGATCTATAATTGTGTTCAGCAACACGTGGAAAAAGTTGTCGGGTTGTGTAGCCGACATAATCTGCATCGCACAGATCACATACAAAATGATAAACAACGCATTGCTTATTGATGAGAATTCGACCACAAAGCAGGAGTACTCTTAGTCCCTGCTCAAAACAGATGGGATATCCGATGGAGAGGCATTTAGTCTTAAATTAAGCAGCTCATGGGAGGGCGAGGTGCAGAAACAAACGAAAACAGTCTTCAACAGAAAAGTCAGCCTGCACTAAACACAGATTCAATGCAAAACCTTTTCAAAAGGAAGTTTATTATGTTCATAAACCATTGCATTACACAGAGACTGCCTCGGTTTCAGTCGCTTGACGCGTATATTAATATTTCCAAACTGCCACGATAAGATGGTACCTCATCGAAGGTTATACTTTATAGCTAACATTTGGGCAGATTACCTTAGGAATTCGCCGGTCATTATCCCGGCCAGTCCCTTATCTGAGAAGAAAATTTCGGCGTCCAACGCAGCAGCCATAAAAGGCTACGAGCCCTTCCCATACCTCCCCTACCCAAGCCCGGGTTTGTCAGTAAAAGCTACTAATATAATGATACTTCCTAACAGCAAAGAAAGCGAAAAAAAGAATGAATCATATGCAGATTAAAGTGAAAAAAAACTTTCTCTGGTTAAGTAAAAAAGATTATCACCATAAGCTTCCGGCTATTAGTCTATAGCCTTTAAAGAAGGAGAAAAGGTTGGCGCGCGAAAGGAAAAATATACGAAAAGGGTGCGAACATTATTATAAAACCGGAATACGATCCTGGTTATACTGCTCTAATTTTACTCCTATGCAAATTATGGAAACAAATAAATAATGAAGAGATGAGAACAACAAGCTCGTATCGTCTATCTCAGTAGTAAGTTCAAAAATACAATAGCATGGTTAATACTTATTTATAACAGTTTAATTTCCAAACGATTAAACAACTTAAAAAAGAACTTAAGTAGTCAGTTCTGATTATTCAGCTTATCTCCATTGTATTATAAAATAATTGAGAACCTAAATGCAAGGATGTTAGGGTAAATCAACCAAGATAATACACCTCCACCTCATCTGGTGAGAAGTAGCGAGTCCCAGCCAGGATTGTGTACTTGTCTTGTACTCCGCTTGGAACAAATCAGTCATTGAGTTCACCAAAATCTCTGCCGTATGAATGAGCAGCACTATTTGCATTGTTAGCGATATAAATGTCATGCCCTCCACCAAACGTTGGATCATGAATTGGGTTCCTGTAAGTTGTTCGCGATGGGTTCGCCACCTTCCTCTTAAATGATCCAAGACCTTCTTTGTTGCGGATTTAAACTATGAGCGCATTGGAAGAAGAACCATAGCTATGATAATTCACTGAAAAACAAGAACATTAGAACAGAAACATTGATGGCAGAAAAAGGACTTAATTCAACTTTGAAATCCTATAACTAGAGATTGGAAAACTTTGATTTTGGATTATTCGAAACGGCAAATTTATTGTACCCCAGGGATGGCAGTGTATCATCCAAACACGTACTGACCATTTTTGATGATGCTAATTGTGTCAAATTTCCCATCACACCTGCTGTGAAAGGTACTAGCAGCCCATCCGTGAGTGGAGGCGCGGTAACACAGCACCCAGCGAGGGGTCAATCCAACAGCAGGCGTAAGGAATTCATGAAGGCTACTTTGGTAAGATACATTTCCATCATATAGTCGAATAAGATAACGAACCTAGAATATAAAAGGAGTAAAAACAACAACTTTTCGACCTTATGTACGGCGAGCGAATGGATAATTTTCCAAACGCAGTAAACGTTAGGAGTAAAAGGCAATTGTCTAACGTAAAGAAAAACCAAAGAAATATAAGGAAAAGTTTCTTTTTTAATAATATTATTAACTTAAAATTGTCATTTAAGCAAAGAGAGGTGTCCTTTATTAAGAATTGATGGCGATTTAAAGGTATAAGTCTTTTTACCACTGACCACAAGTAGTGGATGCATCTTCATCATAATTCACTCAGGGACATGCAATGGATGTGCTTCTTGATGGATGAAATAACTGTTGTTCAGGCAAGTGCGTACGCAGTGGGAAGTTTATGATTACTCGTTGTAATTACGTCCAAGGTACATGTTTCAACCTCTTGATGGTATATGAGTTGATTTTCCTGGTAGCGGTGGGCTACTTTTCAAGGTCTTAACGACCCGCTTAAGATCACTAAAATTCGTTTCCACAAAATTCTCAATTATGCACACTTTTTAATTGCCAAAATCACCAGCTGGTAAAACACAAAACACCTAAAAATCAAACATTTTTAAAGAAGAAATGTCAGTGTAAAACCTGATATAAATTTTTTTTTTCGGGCTTTTCATCAGCGCTGAGTACGAACGCTCTCATAGTCGAGATAATCACAACACTAACAACAGACAAGTGCCTGTGATCAGATAATGAAAGGGAAAGTAAAAAGAAATGTCTTCTTGCATTTTGTTTCCTCGGTATCTGGACTTAAACTATGGCAAAAAAGTTATGCTTAGTTCACCTTCTGTAAGATGTTACATTCAGATATTAAGAGCTGGTGTCAGTATCACGGTATTCAGAATCCTACAAGATAACTAATTTATCACCATTGCGACGGGTGCAGTTCGAAGTATATCATCTTCTTATTTTTACATCAGCTCGGATTCCTTTGTTCTTTTCGGGGGGAATATATCACATAACCCCCAAATCAACTGTCTGAAAAGCTGGGTGCGGCTTTGATTGTTTGAAGGGAAGAGCGGGGCTAATGAACAGCTAATTTAAATGCGAGGGGATTATGTGTTAATATGCAAGGGGGATAAGTGACTTATCCCCCTTGCATATTAATATATAATCCCCTTGCATTTAAATTAGCTGTTCACGAAGAACAAATTTACAAATGTTTATTTGGAAATATTAAATACGACGCTACAATTACTAAAATTGAACTGACCAGTGTTTTCTTTTGGCGCACATTCGCAGATTTTCTTAGTCGGTGGTTCATCGCTTTCCACTGAGGCCCCCGAAAAATCAGTTGCTGATCCTTGCAAAACATCGAACACAATTTCCTTCTGCGCGTCGCTCACTCTTTGATAGGTGTGAAGTGATTTCACAGTACGATGTCCAGTACGTTCCATTATGAGCTTTTCAGGCACTCTAGGCCAATTGACCTGCTGCCGCTAAAACTGCTTTGAGTAATAAACAGTTCTGACTCTGAATCGCTCAACATTGCTAGCCTGTTCCTAGCATTCATTACGAACAAGACGACCAACTAATTCGAAATGCGACTTTAAAAAATTAACATAATTAAAAGGCCGAGAAACTTGTGAATCACACTAGTTCCAGCATGGAGAGTTGAAAAACAAAAGGAAGATGAACAATAGAGGAATTTTTCTTCAATGTATTCTTTTGCATCCCTTGAGGAATCCTCGCCAATGTAAAAATAAGCCATTTATCGGCCCTCAGCTCGTGGTTATGTGATTCATTCCCCTCGTGTGTTGCCCTCGGGCTGCGCCCTCGGGCAACGCACGAGGGGAATAAATCACATAACCCCTCGCTTCAGGCCGATAACCCTTACTTATTGACACTCAATCAATGAAACTGTTTGTATAAAAAATCATTTATTGCAGTAGATATATCTAGCAACCTTTGTGGTATTTCAGGTGTAAAAGTATGGGATCCCTAATAAAAGGGTTCTCCAAATCTCCACTGAAACAGTGGGTATTATGTCTAGGGGTGGATGTATGTACAGGAATTGCTGTAAGCAAAAAATCGAAAATAACAGGAAATAAAATTTAGTCAAAAATTGTTAGGTGTTAAAGAATACACTAACGTTGAGGGACCAACAAACTGCAAAGCAGCCACGTCAACCACAAGGCAGTGCAACAATAATGATAATAATAATAATATAAAGGAGAGATTAGCATGGAGTGGTTAAAAAAGAGAGGGGGAGGTTAAAATTGGTAATTAAAGTTAGTGATTAAATTTGGGACGAGGGAAATAAAAAGGAAAATTGTCCAAATTGACTTTGAAAATTTGATGTGTATATGTTTGAAACCCAGAATTTTACCCAAGAGATATCAATTTGAAACATAGAAATTACAATTAAAATACAGAGACCCAAAGATGTAAGTTTAAATGATTTAATGTGATGAAAACATTGCATAAAAATTACAAATAGCATTTAAAAACTTAATACCCTCTTGTTGAAAAGAAAAAACATTTTTACAGTATTTTTCGTTCTGGAAAAAATATGATCTATATGAATCTAAATTTACAGATTATTGGTATCTTTGCTCTCAAAATATGGGATCTATATTATTCAAAACTTATAGATTATTGGTATTTCTGAATTCTCCATTGAGAAATAGCCAAGTGGCATGATAAATATCATAATAGAACCAAATATTAGCTTTAGAGTCCAAGTTGTCATTAATAAAGTTTATTTGTCTTGCTCTCTTGATTCCTTTTTGTAGTGTGGTCCAATGTTGAGATGTAAGAAGCCATTCTGTTATCAGATGCTTTGAACAGCCATTACCCAGGAAAAACAGCATCAGCTTAAATGTGTCGGTATCTCCAATGGGTTTCTTCCAAAATAATTGTTGGATGTCTTGTGGCCAGGTGGATAACTCCACCTGGCTACAAACTGTTCCACTGTCCTAGAAGTGATCGTAGGGGCGGTGGTACGGCCCTTTTGTTCAGGGATAACATTAATGTTTGCAAGCTTGAATCGGGCTCAAGGATTTCTTTTGAATTTTCTGAGTACCTTGTCTGCACGGGTTCCTTACGCATTCGACTTGTAATTATCTATCGACCGCCGTACTCTATTAATCATCCTGTGACTGTAAACAGCTTTATTGACGAATTTTCAGAATACCTGGAATCTGTTATACTATCTAACGAACTCCTCTGCCTAACTGGCGACTTTAACATCCATGTTGATGATCACAATGATCCAGCTGCTTGTCGTTTCTTGGATTTATTGGATTCAATGTCTTTAACCCAACATGTGGCGGAACCAACTCATGAACTTGGCCATACACTAGATCTGGTTATTACCCGAAAGTCGGACAATCTTATTAGCGGTCGACCCGCGCCTGACATCTTATTTTCAGATCATCTAACACTACTATTCAAATTAAAAACAGCTCGACCGCCTCTCAAAGTTGGCCGTGTCTCATTTAGGAAGCTGCGATCAATTGATAAGGATGCATTTACGGATGAAATTTGTAATAGCGAGCTTTTCCAAATGAATTATGATGATCCTGATAAGCCTGCTGCCTTATTCGACATTACATTGCGTTCCTTGCTGGATCGTCACGCTCCTGTTAAGCATAAGAATATTGCTATTCGACCATGTGTTCCATGGATGAATGACGAAATTGTACTGGCTAAACGACAAAGGAGGAAAGCTGAAAGGAAATGGAGAGCTTCTAAAGCACACATTGATTTACTGTCTTATCGTACCATGAGGAATCGAGTGACGTTTTTGAGTAACAAGGCTCGTAGTGATTACTATACAAACTTCATAAATGAGAACAGCACGGACCAGAGGAAGTTATTTAGAGCAAGCAAGTCCCTGCTAAATTTATCGAAAGGTTCTGGGCTTCCATTATCTACTGACGATTGTCAGTTGGCCAATGACTTTGGAAAATTCTTTGCTCAAAAAATTACTGATATCAGGGTTGCTATTACAAACCAGATCTGCCTTCCTATCACTATCAACGCCACTAGTACTGTGACTACTTCCTGCTTTTCAAAATTTAATCTGTTGTCTGAATCGGAGGTGTTTGATCTAATCGCAGCATCGTCTAAGAAGTCTTGTCCTCTCGATCCTATTCCAACCAAGCTTCTCACTGAGTACGTCGATGTGCTACTGCCTCCGATCACGAAAATAATTAATCTTTCGCTTGATTCCGGTTATTTTCCGCGCACCTGGAAGTGTGCTTTGGTGCGGCCGCTGCTGAAAAAGGACGGATTACCACCTGTCTTTAAGAACTTCAGACCAGTGAGTAATTTGTCATTTATCTCAAAGCTAGTTGAGACTGTCGTTGCCAAGCAACTACAATATTATTTAAATAGCAACAATCTGTTTCCAGTGTTCCAATCAGCCTATCGACAGAACCACAGCACAGAAACTGCACTGCTTAAAGTTATGAATGACATTCTGCTTAATATGAACAACCAACGTGTTACTTTGCTAATTCTGCTCGACTTAAGTGCTGCCTTTGATACAGTTGACCATGACACCATGCTACGTCGACTTGAGTACTCATTTGGTATACATGGAAAAGCTCTCTCCTGGTTTGCATCCTATTTGTCTGGTAGGACTCAGCAGATAATGATTAACAAGTCACTATCTAAACCTTTTAAACTAGAATGTGGTGTGCCTCAAGGTTCCTGTCTGGGTCCGCTATTGTTTACGTTGTACACGAGTGAGCTTTTTGAGATCATTAAATATCATCTGCCCATGATGCACTGTTACGCTGATGATTCTCAAGTTTACATCTCATTTAGTCCGAACGACAGAGCTGAGCATCTTGCTGTGGTGAGGAATATGGAAGACTGCATCAGAGACATCCGTTTTTGGATGTTGAATAATGGTCTCAAATTAAACGACGACAAGACTGAATTCCTCACCATTGGTACATCACAACAGCTTGAAAAGTTAGACAATATTAGTATTCGTGTGGGTGACTCAGATATTCATCCCGTGCCAATCGCGAGAAACCTTGGTTCTTGGTTTGATTCTAGGCTGTCTATGGCAACACATATCACAAAAATCTGTGCCTCTTCATTTTACTATATCTATAATATTCGTCGGATTAGAAAGTATCTTTCACAGCAGTCAACTGAGACTCTTGTCCATGCATTCATAACAAGTCGCCTTGACTACTGCAATGGTCTTCTTTATGGACTACCAGATTGCTTGCTAAATAAACTGCAACGAGTACAGAATGCCTGCGCCAGACTGATTTTTAAAGAACAGAAATTTTGCCGTGTGACGCCTCTTATTTACGAACTACACTGGTTACCGATTAAATACAGAATCGAGTTTAAAATACTTTTAATTACTTTTAAGATTCTTAATTTTTTAGCTCCTACTTATTTGTCATCTCTTATTTCTCTTAGGCTTCCATCTAAATATAATCTAAGGAATTCTAGCGATAAATTTTTACTTAGTTATCCTCGTTTTAAATCAAAAGCTACACTAGGTGACCGTTCTTTTACCTGTGCAGCACCGAAACTTTGGAATGCGCTACCATTTAACATAAGAAGCGCCAACACAGTTAGTAGTTTTAAAGCCAAGCTAAAAACTCACTTATTCCGCCTCGCATTTTTATCATAGTTGTTTCTATTATTGTAAGTTTTACTTTTAATTGAAATTTTAGCTTTTTAAATCATTGTAAGTTTGCTTTTAATTGTAATTTTAGCTTTTTAACCTTTTTATTCCGTTTTTAATCTTGTCATGCGCATTTGAACATTTTATGGAATTTGCGCATTATAAATGTTATTATTATTATTATTATTGTTAATGAGTAAAAAGCATCTCCATTTAACAGAGTAAGTAAATTCCTTCTTTTTTGGATTAATCTTGGCCTTGGTAGATCTCGTATAGATGAGTTGAAAATTTCAGTAGCAGAAAATTGGTCCATAACCACAGGGAACTGGGTTAAGTAAAAATTTTTGGTTATAAAATTTACATGTGAAACATTTTACAAAAGAAATTAAATAAGCAGTATGAAACAGATTTGAAAAGGATGTAATAAAAAGAAACCTATATACTGTGTATGGGAATTGAAGGATGATGATGTCATTGAAAGTTCACCTTAACATTCACATCCTAAGTTGATGGTCAGAAACTATTGACCTAGAAAAGATTTCATAAGAACTGAGTTGTAAAATTGTTTTGTGAATTTTTGTTTTTGATGAGTTGTGAAATTATTTCTTTTGTAAGGGAAATCTCTCTTATACATTCAATTTTGTGCTGTATTCAAATTAAATGCTAGAGATAATTTGCTTTTATTTTATTTGTTTTAATCATATCTAAATGAATTTGAAGCTGAAAAAATTAACATAATCAAAATAACTTGAGGTGGAAAAATTCAGAAAAATATTTTTTCAAAATAATTCATAAAATTTTTATATTCAAGATAACTTGAGGTGGAAAATTTGAAAAAACAATTTTCAACATAATTTGAAAAGATACAGGAAAATAATACAAAAATTCCCAAAGAAAATAATAAAAGGGGGTAACTCGTAACCCTGAGCGAGGGACCCTAAATCGGGTACTAGGCTGTTGGGCCAACAGCCACCCGGTCCTGGCAAAAGGGCAGGGGCGGACAAAACCCTGCACAGTCTAAAATTTGAGACTGTGTGCTACCCAAATCGAAAAGCAGCGTCTGAATGACTAATAGATTTGTAATTGAATTATGTATTAGGTAACCACTGAGAGGGTATCGAATTCAAGAGAAGAAATAAGAAAAAGATGTAACATCACCCGGGTGGAAAAAGACAGGAACATCGACACCAAGGCTCATATGGTTGAGAATCTTCAGGGGCAAAGCCCAACCGAGCAGGGGTGTTTCTAGTCCGGTACCAGACCTTTGCCCGACACCCCCGTGTCGAGTCCGATGGAAGAGAAAAGGAAAAGATATTGAAGAAGAACTTGTGACTCTGCGTAAAAACGAACTTTGTAGACGAAAAAAATTTTTTTCGTAATGAAAGTTCTAATGAGGCCCGTAAGGAAAGTGAAAAACTTTTTTTGAATGAAATGTTCCCATTTAAAGCTGAAAAGAAAACAAAACCTGTACCGAAAAGCCGAAAAAGCCGAAGCGCATTATCCCGCAAGCGGAAACAGCCCTCCTGGGGATTGATATATAATTAAATAATTAAAGCCCTATTAAAATAAAATAAAATTTTGTGTATCAGTGTAAAAGACAATAAAAAAGGTACTTACGTTCAGAGGAATGAACACTTGATAGGAAAAAACCCTTGAAAGGAAAAAAAATTCCTAAACCTGCGAGCCTGCGAATAAAAAGCAATTGAGGCCAAAGGTGTTGATGCATTACGATGAGCCTTCGTTCCCCTTGACCAGCGGTCGAGAGTCCGCTGGTCAAGGAGAGTGAAGGCTCCAAGGTTAAGATTGACGCCGGAGAGAGAAATTTAGCACTGACAATCATTGAAGTGACTGCCATATGCTTCATGAAAATGCATGGAAAATAACGACTTACTATATAGGAAAACCAAAAACAGAAATGCAACAAGGCTATCAAGCCATACGCTTTCTCTTAGGATATTATGAAAAAGACTGCTGGTCTTTTGCTCCAATTTATATTTTAGAACACCATCTACTCATTATAGCTCTTAATTTCGTATTCTTCCAGTAACAAGGTGAATATCAGCATGGTATATCTTCCTAGTCTCGATAAACCTCTTACAGTTCTCGTTGTAATAGCATGTCTCTTCCTTTATTGAACATTCATTATTTCTTGTCATAAATGTTTAACTGTGCATTAATGAGAAGAAACTTGGTTGCCACTGAGTTTTGGGGGATAAAAGGGTTACCTTTCAAATTTTGAAATTGAAGGCTGTCTTTTTTTTTTTATATATATATTCAGTTATGTCAATGTCGACAGGTGCAGCCTTTTGTCAATAAAATTGCAGTGATCCACTTGCTGTATTCGGCTTTGTGTTACCAAGAAACTTCCTTCTTTGCACTTGATTGTTATGTCGGTTCCAATCCTTGGGTCTGAATAAGCTAGGGGGGCTCCATGGTGTTATCACTGTAAGCAACTAATAAACAATTATTGGATGAGGTGTTTGTGATATCCAGAATAACCCTTACCGAGACCTTGATTATTCTGGATATCACAAAAACTGAATCTAATAATTGTTTTATTACGCATTGAATACAAAAACTTGGAAGTCACGTTTCTGCTTCTTCACTGACGGCAAGCAACACGAATCGCACCAAGTTGGCATGATTACCTTAGAAATCATACAGTGCGGTCATACATGACATCATTACCCGTGACCTTGAGTGTCCTTGGCATGATCGTTGTATCTGCAGGTATGACGTCACGGGCGCTGATTTCCAAATTTCACTGTACGCTTTCGGCCAATCAGAAAAGAGTTAGAGAGTTCAGTGTATAAAAATGTCTTAAACAGACAGGCTTATACCATGCTGTTCTTGTAGTTCAATTCTTGAAATTACCGCTCTTTGAATCCGAGACTTTCTCCATTTGGGCGATGGCAGCAATCTGTATACGTAGAATGAGTCACAGTTTTTAACTGTAATATCTACAGTCTGACTGTAACACGTCGTATAACGAAAGCAGACCTTCCTCACGACTTGACCATCTTCAGTTTTAGGATGGGTACCATTCAACCAGCCTTGATGCAGAGTAGCACATCTTCCTAAACTAAAACTCGGACAGGTGGCAGCCATTCTGGTCCCTGTATCACCTGTGAATCGATACCAGCCAAAGACAAGAGCGTCGTCACACAAAATCGTTTGTGCGATGTGAGTGATTTTTCTATCAGCACTGGTCAGGTTTTTGTATCCATGGCACACGTCAACTGAAAAACATTAAATTCATTTTTTGATGTGTTTGTTAGTTTCCCTCGCGGTTAAGCACTATCTTAATTTCAAATTAACAACCGTTTAAAGAAGATTGGTTTCGTTTAGCATCCAGCCCTACAAACACCTACAAACACTACAACGTTGGACGCTTTTAACCTTAGTGGACCTAACACTTGGTGACTTAATCTAGAATTTATCTGTAAACAATTTGGTAGAACATATCATTGTTCAGGAAACTTGATGACAATAAGTTATTCTGAGCCTGTTTTTCCAATTTTTAAGTTTTAACTGATTTTCATCAAATTGTTTCAATTTTTCTTGACATAACTTGTACCTTTTTCAAGGGATTACTTTGGGTGTTCTTTAAGTCCTCTAAGTTATATTGTCATAGCTTTGATAGATCTTGCGTTACATAGAGAGGGCCTCAAAAGTGTCTCCCAACGCGGAGACCCGGGCAGTGTAGACATGGCTTCTGTTGAGCTAATCCTAGTCCGAGTGGGGGTCCGAGTTCGGGTTAACTGGATTCGATGAAGAAGAAAACTGAGAGTGGGAAGGGGGGAGGGGGAAGCTGAACTTTTCTTTAGTCTTCATTCAATTCATTCGGAGTCTGTGTCAGAATATAAAGTGTGGCTGGCTCATAGCTGTCGGAGCTTATCCCGGTTTCTGTAGCATGAAGCGGCTAGAAGTATTTCTACTTCTCCGGAACGGGATGCTAGTCCATCGCAGGTCACTCCCCCGCAATTTTGTTAGGTTTTCCCAACAATTCGCCGGTACCCATTTATATACCTGAGTGGAGAGAGGCACCGTGAGAGTAAAGTGTCATGCCCAAGAACACAACACAATGTCCCCGGCCAGGGCTCGAACCCAGACCGCTCGCTCCGAACTCGAGCACACTAACCATGAGGCCACCGCGCCTCCATATCAAGGTTAAACCTGTCTGAGCAACCTGGAGTTGTAAAGTGAACTACGTAGGAAGTGTCTGTTTTCAACTTGGAGACTCGACGGAAGAAGTAAACAAGCGCGTGTTCTATATAGTAGACATAGTTGATTGCCCTTTAATAAAGACGTTTCTGTTTTATTCTTTTTAATGACTTTGACCGCCGTACTTCTCTCGGTCATACCCAAAATCAACATAAGCCAGTCAAAGGCCGAGTCTACTTTCCTGATATCCCTCGAAATCAGGGCTCTGGCCTGACATCGTCATACCCAGTCATACCAATATAATTATACCCAGTCGTACCAAATCCTACCTTTGGTCACTTCGGCGGCAGATTAGGCGGGATTGGTCGAACCATGGTTCGTGTTATGCTGAGTTTGGTGGTACCAAAATACCCAAAAACCAACGAAACCAAACGGGTCGATATGCCTCCAAAGTGTACCAAAAAGATACGATTAGGTGTTGATGTATTGATTACCATGATGCCATACGCATATCAGGTCAGCAACTTGATATTGTAGGATATCAGGTGAGTAGACACGGCTTCTGATTGGCCGATTTTCATGCAGCTTAAATACGGTAAGAGAGCGCATTAGGCTCATTTGGTCTTGAGTCGACTGTGTCACGCCAAAACACGAACCACGCGCAAACCGAACTCGCCTGTTATACCACCGAAGGCCCGATTAGTAACAAGTTATCAAGCAGCGTTAAGTAACTATTATGATAGTGCCAGCCTCTATACTAACCGTTTTCACAACGGCGTCCATCGAATCCTGCCCTGCATGTGCCGCTGTATCCGTTTAATCCATCATTACAAGTTCCTCCATTTTGACAAGGGTTACTGGAACACATGTTTTCTGAAAGAAGAAGCCCTTAAGTATTGCAGTACAGGACGGAGTAATTTTAGGTTAAAATTTTAATATAATCGTTAAGCAGCTAGTAAAAGAACCTGTTGGTTATCAAGTACTTGCTACACAAAAGACGTACGTTGGGTACGGACCGCTTCATTCTTAGAAAAATCAAAACTGTTATGCAGTACAAAGAGTGTTGCTCCTTAACTAGATTAAGAAGGAAATCTCATTTGCACTGTTCTATAACTTCGCAAGGTTCGTTTCAAAATGGTAGCAACAATTTTATGATGAGTATTATGCAAAGGATACTGTTTTATCAGTATCTTCTCCCATAGGGTGAAGATAGAAAAGTAAAAATGTCAGTTGTGTCTAACAAGGATTTTATAGTGTTGAAAGGGAAAAAATAAAATGGATTTCCGCTTCAGCTACGCCCATTAAAGTTGACCGTGAGTCAGTGCAAGAAAATAGTCTGGGTTTCTGAAGGGGTCATGACGTAATGGCATGAAGAGCCAAATCCTGCAAGTTTAGGTCACTGTTTCAGTAGTGGTGAGGAGTTTTCGACAACAAACAGACAAAACCGAAGTTGGTAAAGCACTACATCAAGAATGCAAAATAGAAACATGAAGGGTTTAGATGTTATTGAAGTGATGTCATTCTTCACCAATCTTTCATTACGCGGTCAACTATATTGGGCGTGTGCGAAGGGGGAAATTTAAACCGTCATTTTATGGCACAAAAGCATCGGTAAGTTTGTGTTATAGAGACACCAAAATCACAAAGACCTGTTGACCGTATGAACACTTAAAACATCATGGTGTTTTACTCACTCTCGTTTAAATTATCTCATCCAATTAAAATTAACCCCGGCCCAAATCAGCAGTATTTCGTTAGAGCAGTATAAAACACAGCGCCTCTGGAATAATTCCTTGATAAGAATTCACCGCAAACCTGTATATTTTCGAGAATGGCTTGCCAAAGGAATTTTGACAGTCGAGTCTTTCATAAAAGACGGGACCTGTTTCCTCTCCTATACAGAGTTTTTAAACAAATACCATTGCAAAAGTTGCCCACTTGCTTTCAGTGGGATTATTGCAACGTTACAGACAATAAGGGAAAGATTCAAGGAAAATATCGACAGTCTGGAAACTGTTGAGGTTGAATCTTTCACTAAAGCTTTCCAAAAAACGAAGAAACCCAGCAATTTAACGTATAGAAATCTCGTTGCAACAAAGAGTGAAAAACCGAGAGCTTCCCAAACAAAATGGTACAGAGATTTCGACCTCAATGATGAAGAAATAGATTAGAAAAAAGCATTTCAGCTTACGAGAACATGCACAAAAAGTACCAAAATTATTATTTTCCAATTTAAATTTCTCCATAGATGTCTTCCCACAAATTCCTTCTTGTATAAGATTGCAATTAAAGATAATGATCTTTGCACCTTTTGTTAGGAAGAGACAGACACTTTGCTCCACCTTTTCTGGCAATGCAAGGTAACCTCTCATTTCTGGGGAACTTTTTTTCAATGGCTACAATCATCCTCTTTAATTCATAAGGGTAATCATCTTGTCATGACTACTGCTTTGGGGCTGAAACCAGACAGTTCAAATACAAAACTGCAAATAAATTTCTCCTGTCTCATGAGCAGATACCATATTTGGTAGTGTAAGTTGAGAGATGAAATTCCCAACCTTTCAGAATATTTGCACCTTTTGAAAAAAACTTATGAAATCGAAACAAACGGACTCAACCTCCAGCCTGAAAAATGGAAACCTCTCCTTGGCCACCGTTAAGGAGTTAAGAGCGCAAACCACGTGACCTTATCAGTAATATTACCGATATATTGACGTATCTATGTTTGTCTAAATATGTAATCGGATTTTGTCGTAGGAAATTTTAAACAACAAAGGAAATGTATGTAAATATGACTTTTTAATGTAACCCAATCTTGTAACTCAAAGCTGCAAGTAGTGTACAGTAGATTTGTTGGTTATATTGTATTTCAGTATGTAGATTGTAATATGTAGACTGTTTCTGTTATGTAATTTCAGTGACTCTGTAACCGTTTGTGAAAATAAAATTATTGTGTAAAATAAAAAAAAAAAAAAAAAATAATAATAAAAAAATTATCTCATCGAAACACAAAGAAGAAACATCTTTGTGCCATATAATACATTGCCTAATGGGACAGCCTTAGGAAGTTGTATCATCCAGTCGTTTCTTTGTCAAATGACTTTTCCTCTCGGGGGAGGGGGTACTCCCTATAATGCCCTATACGGGGAGGCTCCACCCACAAGGGACACTTTTTTAAGAGTTCAGGTATGTAAAAGGATAGGGATTTCACAAGTAGAGATATATAAAAGGGTAGGGAAATCGGTTTTTTCACAATGTGAACTGAATAATTAACTTGCTTAACATTTCTACTGGTAGAGCTTGATATTCTCCCGCAATATTGGGCTTTTCTTATACTGTATCATTACTATACTGAGAAAACAAAAAAGAAATGGGTCTTACTTGTTTCGCAGTTCCTCCCCACGTATCTTTTAGTGCAAAGGCATGCATAGCTGTTTTTCTTATAAATTGATAAGCAGGTTCCACCGTTCGGGCACGGTCCATTCATACATGGTGTCTACGATAGCAAGATGGTTGTTAATTTACATATCATCGCTGCTTTTGTTTGTTTTAAAATGGTTGAAACATTTTTCGTCAGTCTCCTTCTAATAAGTATTTGAACTTCGAATGGTCGCTAACGGGAAACAATTTTATCTTTTCGTGCTAATGGCATCGCTCACTCGTGATTACTTGAAGATCTTGAAGATAAACTTCATACCCCCTCGCGGTCATGTGATACCCTCGAATAATCTTTAGCAGGGTTGTTCATTCAAAAGAGCAAAATGGAGAAGAATGTAAAGTATATATGAAATAATTCATATTTGTACTGCGGTTGTAGATGAATGTGAAGAGTGATCATCGCAGTAAATTTTCCAATTTAAGCAATTGGAAAGAAGGAGCCTGAAAAAATCAGGGCTTCGAATTCAACGGGATTCGAACCCGTGACCTCCGCGATACCGGTGCGATGCTCTACCAACTGAGCTATGAAGCCACACATTGGGAGCGAGGCGTTGAATTCGAACCCGTGACCTCCGCGATACCGGTGCGATGCTCTACCAACTGAGCCATATTTTCCCTGATTTTTTCAGGCTTCTTCTTTCCAATTGCTTAAATTGGAAAATTTACTGCGATGATCACTCTTCACATTCATCTACAACCGCAGTACAAATATGAATTATTTCATATATACTTTACATCATTTCACTGCACGGGAAAATATGAATTCAATAAACTGACCTCGCTCCCAATGTGTGGCTTCACCATTGCGAACTCCTGCTTTGACCGCGTGCATCTATGACTTTGGGCCTACCTGCGTTGATTTCAATCGCATATTACAATTCATCTAAAGTGTGAGTAAGAAAGCTCGGAAAAGTTTTCCAAAGAAAACATCAAAAAATGAAGCAATTTCAAGGATTAGTATTCATTGAAAGAAACTGTTTAAGGGCACCTTTTGAAGTTTTCGTGGCATTAAGGGATATCGTCAAAGCTAAAACGAATGTAGAATATAGAAAAAGACCCATTCGTAACATAGCGCAGAGCAGTCGAATTTCCGTGCGCGATCTAAGAAAAATATGACGATGGAAGTCGCAGTCGAATTTGTTTACAGACGATATGAAATTCTATCCTCTAGACACCTGCTTCTGTGAAGGTGAAAAGGGTGGCTTTTCGTATAAACAAAGCTTAAATTATTTTAAAATATGTACTTGTTACCCATATTTAGTTTCTGGAATAGATCATGTTCGCTTCATCGTTGGTATTTTCTTTTTGAAATGCCACCCCTTGGTTTGTAAAATTGCTCACGGTTGCTTTAGGAGACTTAGAAAATGTATGTTGCTTAGCATACGAAACATTTAGTATAAAAATGCGTTAAGAAATAAAAATTTAAAGTAAAAGGCTGTTAAAATTATGAGTCTATTGATGGTCAAACAGATCGAAAACGTTTAGACTCATAATTTTAACAGCGGCCTTTTACCTTAAAGTTCTATTTTTACTTTTTATCGGCGAAATGTATAAAAAAATGCGTTTGTATACCATGTCTGTGTTATTGAAATAAAGGATGGTGATATTTTTCTTAATTATAGAATAATTTAAATATTTAATGTTGTTTGGACAAATAAGAAAAAAAACAAAATTTGATCAAATGAGCAAAAAAGGAGTACGTCTAAAAGGGAAGTTTTTTCCAGAGGCAACTAAGAGGGTCTCAATGGGTGGGGTGGGGGTCCCTTTGACGGTTAAAAATAAGTCGTTTTGACGGTTGACGGTTAAATTTTAGGTCATTTGACGGTTGATGGTTAATTTTTCGGAATGACGTTTATCACACGAATTTAAAGCCCAAATTTGCCTGTATGTTTTACTAAAGCGCTATAATTTTGCTCCTATTTGAATACTGGAATTAATCCTGTAATTTGTGCACTAAAAATGAGGTTATTGGTCTTCAACTATGACAACAATGAGTATTATTAGGGTAATTACATCACCTCCGTTACCGCTGGACGTATTAACGCGATGAAAAGGTAATGATGACAGACCTGCACGGACTCTCATCGTGGCTTTCAATGAGTCGCCTTGAAATCATATTTTGGCCCTAACGAGCGTGTCTTCGAGGGATTTACCCCATTTTGTAGGAGATTATTGGAGGTTTTTCAAAAATTGTTTCCAGCAAAGGTTGATTTTGTATTACGCTCCATTGTTCCATCAATATTTGTTACAGTTGGCTGCTCGGTGACCAACCATGCCAGGGAAAAGGCCCTGGGAACGAGGTTGCTCGGTGACCTGGTCTTTGAATGGCAGTGAGGCTGGAGTTGACCTTGCTTTGATACATACCTCTCTGGTTTTGTCATGTAAAAGAGTCTAGTTAACATTATAACAACCTGATCTATACAATAAAAGCAGTGACGTCTGCATCAATAGAAGGTCACCTGCAGCCTGCCTACCGTTCAATGGCCAGGTCACTGACCACACGACTGTAAAATGGTCTATACTGGACGTCATGCTTTGTAAGAGCAAACGAACAGCGATAGCGAGGTCATGCGAAGTGACCTGTGATAACTGACGTTTTACGACACCGGAAGTGTTAACCGAGTGGAAGTCAGCAAACTCGTTCCCAGGGTCTCTCATCTTAACGTCGCATAGCGCGGGGGCGGTAAGATGTGAGAACAACAATAAAAAGCAAGTGACACACTCGAACACCAACCCACAGCCCGGCCAGTACCTTACGCATGCGCACAGCCATATCACCAGTGCAGTGGCAGCCATGAACAGCTGTTTCGGCCTCGTTAGGCCTCATCAGCATGGCATAGCCGTCGGGCAGCAACAGGATCAAAAATCCTATGTAGTCTGCCCTTTACTACCGAGACGGGGTGCAAAGCACCCCTTTAAGCGCCAGCTCCAAACAACACATTTGGGAGCTGGTGGCTGGGAACCGCACGGCAGTTCTCCCACGGTATGCGCTGGGAAGGTGGAGACTCACTGGGGACGAGGTTGGGTGGTCAGTTCTGTAGCTAGCCGGTTTTACTCGAGACTAACAAGCACCAGTATGTCTTTCTGTGATATACTTAAACGATCATTTATTAACAGCATAACTTAACGGTCTCGATCGTTTAAGCATATCTAAGAAATCAACCTCGTTCCCAGGGCCTTTTTCGTGGTTTAGGGGCGGGGCCCCGCCTCAAATTCAGGGAAAAAGCCCTGGGAACGAGGTTGCTGAGAAATTTAACGGCTAATTTGTCGTCATTTGGCGGTTGACGGTAAAAATATTCCGTTTTTGACGGTTGACGGTTAACCCCATTGAGACCCTCAACTAATCTATAATGATTGCAAAAAAAAAAACACATGTTTTCATTCATGGCGATCCCCATTTTACCTCATTAGCTTCTCCCAAACAACCCAAAGTTATCTTGTTTTGAAAAGCAGAATCTGTTACTTGGAACGCAGTGGTCAATAGGCTGGTATTTTTTCATCATTAATCTGGATTTGTGTTTTTAAATGCGAATTCATTGCTCTTTAATTGAAGACTGTTCACAGCTTTTCTATTTTTCAAAGCACACGAAAGAGAAAGGGAACGATGCGACAGCGTGCACGAAGCACGAGGACGTTACAGAGGACTGGGGAAGGCGGAAAGCGAGATATAAAAACTGGGTTGCCCCTTCTCTGTCAAGATTCCCGTTTTGCTCTAGCATCCAAGCTCTCTGGCAATTCTATCTCTGCGCACAACGTTGAAATAAAAATACGAGAATACA
>JAHPZR010004787.1:80000-91368 GCA_019787425.1 Platygyra sinensis
CTGCATCAGCTGCTAGAAACCTGCCAATAACTTCAATACGTTTGGTAAACGTCACTTGAAAGAAATGGCACTCTGCCCTTGCACCAATCGTGGCTCCCCAGTCAGTGACCTTCATTCCAGCTTGCGCCCGTGCTGCTATAAGACTGCGGTCGAGATCACCGTGGACGCGAGCTCCAGCCTTGAATGTGTTGTCCTCCCTCTTGGTGTATGTCCGGCTGACCGGGTTTTGGCTATCATTGGTCGCGTACTCTGCCATGCTCTTTACTTTAAGGGAAATGAAATGAACACATAACTTAAACATATCAGACATTCCAACCCGAGAGATTCCCAATCTCGTCAGTGCCTAATCTCTCAAGCAAGAGCCTCAGGCTATGAAACTGTTACTCATAATGTTAAAATTAAAACAAAGAAAAACTGAAAATAGTCACCAAACGACGTACAACAACACCTAAGACGTCCCTGCATATTTTTTCTTTTACTAGTCTAAATAAATATCTAACTGGATTTATGAAAACGGTGGTTAAGAATTGAAGTCGCGCCCTAAGCGGGCGTTTTTTTTTTCTCGCCAGAAACTCTCTCCAAAGGTGACGATACAAAGAAGAAAAAAGAAAAGTCAGTCCTTTTTTTCTTTTTTTTGTACCCGTTTATCTCCCTTGGATTGCCGTCCTTTCTCTTATTTCTGCGCGCCCGTTTACATGGCTTGGAAGCGGGGTGAAATCAAGGTGAAATAAGGGTAATGTTTGGCACCGTTTTCATAATTCCAGTTAGATAAATCGATAAATCGATATATCGATAAATAGATCAATAGATAAATAGATAAAAAAGATAAAAAGATAAATAGGTAAATAGGTAAATAGGTAAATAGGTAGATAGGTAGATAGGTAGATAGGTAAATAGGTAAATGAGTAAATAGGTAAATAGGTAAATGCGTAAATGGGTAAATAGGTAAATGGGTAAATAGACAGATAGATAGATAGATAGATAGATAGATAGATAGATAGATAGATAGATAGATAGATAGATAGATGGATAAGTAAATAAATATATAAATGTACATTCATACAGCGCCATCTTCCATTAATTGTCCATGGCGCTCTACAATATTCTAAAAATCCAAAAATTAAAATCATAATTAAGAGTTAAATGCGCTATAAAATAAAATAAGGCTACAAATTAAAAAAAGTAAAAAACTAATTACAAGTAATAAAAAAAAAACTACAAATCGAATGCGCGCTTAAAAAGATAAGTTTTAAGATTAGCCTTAAAGTAGACGAAATACTAAGTAATTAAAAATAAAACTTAGATGAACAAGATTAACGAAGATTGAACCGGATGTGCAATATACACACTTGGATTCTTGTACCAGTTGGAAAATTTGTAACAAATAGGAAAAAAAAAAAGATTTTGGGTGATTGAGTATTAATAATAATAATAATAATAATAATAATAATAATAATAATAATAATAATAATAATAAAGTAATAATAAGAGTAAAGTTTTTAAGAACAGAGTGATGCACACTAAGACTATAAGCTATTTCTAGCTGATTGTATTAAAACCAAGTTAACGAAAATTTGGCCATTTGCACTGTTACCATCCCAAAAGATGGCTTTAATTGGCCTGGTTAGCCCCAAAATAGCAGGACAAGGAGGCGGCCAAGAAACCAGAGACAGTTGAAGAATTGAAGTTAAAGTATGACGAAGGGCGAATTACCGAAGATGAAATATGCAGGTCTATGCCGACGACAGTGTATCTAGTGACGTTTTCAACTAAATTCCTCATTTTTTGTTAGAACTTGCAAACATCTAAACACACGTGAGCTAATTTTAAATAACATCTTCTCGCGTTGCCATTTTGTCATTGAAAGATGTATTAAGTGAAATAAAGTCAGTTTTGGACTGATCGCGGAGATATTGTAATTACAAGAACTGTTCCAGTTAATTTTTTGTGCTAGACTGTTAAACTTTTAGGAGTTGTTCATTAATATATATGCATGTTCCAGTTTCATTGAGTGTCTTGTTGTTGTGTTACATCGTAATTCGTAACGCTGGATATCAGTTTTACAATAGTGAAAATTTACTGATTTAAACTGTTCAAATACTTAACATCTTGCTTGTGTTACCTATAGTAACTGTCGCATATAAATTGGCTATTGGTAACTTTAGGAAAAAAAATTGTTTGAAATAAATCCACTGTCCAAATGCCTGAGTCCACTCATTTCCTTAATTTCAGTGCGGCGAAGTCCGCTCCAGGGATCATTTGTGGTATAATCTGAATAACTTCTTGTCTTGCAATCATTTGCGATCCAATTTGGGGATCATTTGCGGTACTAGAATCATTTGCGGGCCCGTACAGACGTTGGTAACACCGTTAGTCATGTTTGTGAACAAAAATTACATCACCTATCCACAATTGACGAGATCTACGGGACTGCAGACGGCGATGACAGTCCATTTTAAACTCTTTGTTCTCGTTACTGGGTTGCCAAAAATGACTAAATTGCGCAATAGCTACCCAGAAGGCATTGCGCGTGTGCTTTGTTTTCCTCGCGTCTTTCGAACGACAGAAGAATCATGGTGGATCAGAAGACTGTTTGTGTTGCCAGTTTTTAGAGTGGAAACTTCAGATTGACTTAACAGCGAAACAAGTGCATTCAGAGTGAACCTATTTCAACTGTTATAGAGTGCTGCTGGTCGACTGGAAGACGGTTTAAAATGGAAACCTTTAGAGTGAAACCTTCCGAGTGACTTTCAAATGTTGTTTCGATAGAAGAGTAAATGATGATAAAAACTTCAGTTTTGCAAGCGTATAAATAAAAATAATAAAAGTTCTTGTGTTGTTTTGAAACAACCTTCGACGAACTGACTCATATTCGTTGCTGTTCGCCGGCTAAAATGCAAAAATTACTGCTGGGGGTAACCCTGCGATGGACTAGGATCCCATTCAGCGGGGGGAGTAGAAATACTCCTGGCTGCTCCATGAAAAAACAGATATAACCACAACCCTGAAAGGCCGCTTGACTTGTGACACTTGTATGCAGACTCTTTCATGTAAAATCGTTATATGCCTTAAATTCCACATTTACATGTACAATGGAGGCAGCCATTTTGCCTAAACAACAAGTACATAAATGAGAGGTTACTGCTTCAGTTAAAACATCAACGTACATTGACAAAACCTTCAGCTTTTCCTTGATGTATTTCAAGTTTTTCCATCTTCTGTTTTGCAGAAATTTCACTGTGTATAACATTATTTAACTAAACCTAAGATATACCATTGTAAAATCTAGGCTTCCATGCACCATATACAATTCAACATTTCATTTTTCCAATTCTGAAATATTTACTATCATAAATGCAAGCCAGTTACTCTTCCTAAAGCGTCTTGTTCTTATTTATCCACTGCGGGACTGCAGACGAATCCGTATGAAAATAAGAAAATACCGCATAGCAGGCAAACAACCCCCGGCTTCACTTATCAGCAGTAGGTGTTGTATAACAAAGGTTAGAATCATAAAGGTTTGTATGGGAAAGCAATGAATCTGCCGAGTGCTTAAAAGATAGACGTTGGACTGTTTGCTGAATAAAATCGCTGATAAGCCTGAGGATGTGTGATGTTCCTTGCCATTATACTGGGCCGATTTGAAGCGATTCCGGCCATTTATCGCTGTTCGGGTTGTTCAGTGACAATCATCGGCAAATCGAGTACTATCTTGACTTAACGACTACGTTTTCGATGTTCGACTTTGATCAACATGTGATGTCCTGATGAATATATGCGTGTGCGTGCATGGTTATTTATTCTTGTTAGTTGAGTAAGTATCGCGTATCGTATTGTAAGTTTTGTATGTTAGTAACGCCGTGTAAATAAGAAACGTAAGTAATTGCAAAAAGTGGTTTGTGTTGAAATAAATAAATTTTTTAAAAGTCAAAAAAAAAGCTATGGTGGAATGATTGAATCGAACTTTGCAACTACGAACGGCTGACGAGTGATGAAAGATTATATTGTAAAATAAATGCAACGCACAGCGAACTTTGACCTGTACCTTAATAATTCAAACGTTCAAGTCACATGGAGTTTAGCCGTACTTGGACCTACTAGGCGAATCGACATTGAACTTCGATTCTCTAACAACCATTTCAGCGGCTGGGACGATTTCAAGTTAAGCTCGACATCATGTTTAGTCAAGTTTTCAAATAACATGATAATTTCTCAGCACCAACATAAATCTTAAATTTCGTGCGTGACAAAAACAGAATAGCCAAAAACCAATTTTGTATTGGGGAACAATAATATCTATACAAACTTGCACTTTGGAGCTTTCTGTTATCAAACCACTAACACTCCTGACAATCAAAATGAGTATTTCATGGAAAGTTGAAAATCGTAGTATTTCAATTTTGGCAATAGAAAGTCACTCTGCAGGTACTTCAAAATCCTATACCCTGTTATACATTACACGCGGCGCCCTCGAAGATGTCGTGTGCCAATGCTTTTTTTCAAAACTTCAACTCGCTAATGGAAATGGAAAGTTGCAGAGCTGCTTGTCTCTTGTCGCTGCGTTTTAAGCGCTGTCGGCCTTAGCATGGCTTCATTGAAGCGTTACTCTGTTGAGATGTCCTATGTTCAGCGTTCACATGTCGTAACTCCTCATAAGCTTTTGATAAAAGAGAAATCAACTTACCCTGTGAGGAATCCATCTTGTTGTCGTGGAAAGAGACTGAACCAGTGTGCCCTTCCTTGTACCGTCAAATTACATGTGTCGCGGGTTGATCTTGTGCGGACTTGAAGTTGCCTTACGCAGGGGACTTTGAACTTATCACGCATCAAGAAAAGCGGAACAAATTCAAAAGCAATATCTATTGTTATTCTGTTGTTGACAAGTCTTGAAGTAACCACAAAAGGTCATTTTGTTTAAATCCCACGAGAGGCGAAAACAATAACTTGCTAATCCAAGGGGAAATATCAAAAGTTGCCAATTGAATCTGCGCTGTAAGCGAAGGATGAATATTTTCCGGGAGATGTAGAGTTACATTGTCACGCCGCGAGAGTCACGCAGGGGGGTGGGGGGGTAGGTTGTCTGGACAATGAATTTCCCTTACGACTTGACATTGCATAGACGAAAGATAAAACCTGTAGCTTAATAAGCCTGCAATCCGCGGCATTCGATCTCGAGATGTACAAATCGGAACGTAATGGTACGTGCAGATTTTATCTCACTGCTTCACCACGCAGCTTATCAGTTTTACAATTCCGCTAAAGTCGAAAGCATTTAAATCACCTCAAAACTGACGAAAAAACACTCCTACAAAATGGCAAAATATCTACCCTTGTTTCAGCGGAAAAATTAAGCAACTTTTTTATATTTCGCTTCGCACAACTTCTTTCTTACAAAAATGGTGTTTAAAGGGACCGCGCTAACCTAACACTAGTTTTTCAAAGCTCACCCCAACCGATCCAATCCGCTCCAATTTTCGTAGTGTTTTGCTTTATTTTTAATCGTTTACTGAATAACCTGTTTTTGAGTGTCCTTTTGCTCACCCTATGATATTATATTTATCATATCTGGTTAACATGTGCGCCAGCTGACTGTGTCTCTTTAACCCATAGCCCCGCTACGGGAGCTTTTTGCCAAGAAATGCGTTTTTTGGACATTTTGGTAGTTTTGAGTCTGGATCTCGGCCAAATTAGCTTTAATCTGGTCGAAAATGCATTTTCAACACGACAGCTAGCCCTTGTTGCTATTAGAATCGCGTTTTATCACATTTCGGCTCGGGCGTGGGCAGAAACTGAAAGTTTTTGATGGACGAAAAGGTGACCTACGTCTTTAGGCTTTTCGATTTTTGAATATTATTTCCCCTTTCCTTTTTCTCCTTTTCTTTTCTTTTTCGGCTGCAGTGATTGACCTTCCACTGGGCTTGCTTGGGGTTACCACGGAGCAGTTAGGTGTAGTAGCACTGAGGAAATTTTGCTCTGAGTTTTTCACTCATCTTTTTTAGCATTTTTGTGCATATCTCAGGCTCCATTAGGCCGATCACTCTGATCTGGGCATCATTGGAAAGATCTTTTCCTCCTGCAAAAGTTGAGTATAGGTACAAATCGGAACGTAATGGTACGTGCAGATTTTATCTCACTGCTTCACCACGCAGCTTATCAGTTTTACAATTCCGCAAAAGTCGAAAGCATTTAAATCACCTCAAAACTGACGAAAAAACACTCCTACAAAATGGCAAAATACCTATCCTTGTTTCAGCGGAAAAATTAAGCAACTTTTTTATATTTCGCTTCGCACAATTTCTTTCTTACAAAAATGGTGTTTAAAGGGACCGCGCTAACCTAACACTAGTTTTTCAAAGCTCACCCCAACCGATCCAATCCGCTCCAATTTTCGTAGTGTTTTGCTTTATTTTTAATCGTTTACTGAATAACCTGTTTTTGAGTGTCCTTTTGCTCACCCTATGATATTATATTTATCATATCTGGTTAACATGTGCGCCATGCAGCTGACTGTGTCTCTTTAACCCATTGCCCCGCTACGGGAACGTTTTGCCAAGAAATGCGTTTTTGGGACATTTTGGTAGTTTTGAGTCTGGATCTCGGCCAAATTAGCTTTAATCTGTTCGAAAATGCATTTTCAACACGACAGCTAGCCCTTGTTGCTATTAGAATCGCATTTTATCACATTTCGGCTCGGGCGTGGGCAGAAACTGAAAGTTTTTGATGGACGAAAAGGTGACCTACGTCTTTAGGCTTTTCGATTTTTGAATATTATTTCCCCTTTCCTTTTTCTCCTTTTCTTTTCTTTTTCGGCTGCAGTGATTGACCTTCCACTGGGCTTGCTTGGGGTTAAAACGGAGCAGTTAGGTGTAGTAGCACTGAGGAAATTTTGCTCTGAGTTTTTCACTCATCTTTTTTAGCATTTTTGTGCATATCTCAGGCTCCATTAGGCCGATCACTCTGATCTGGGCATCATTGGAAAGATCTTTTCCTCCTGCAAAAGGTGAGTACAGATGATGCCAATTTTGGTCAAATGTGATGACTTCAGAAGTGGAAGAAAAGCCAAGGCTCGCCGCGGCCGGTTACCGGGCGGCTCAGGAGTCAGTGGGTTAAATAATCCGAATCATTAATTTCAACTTGGACAAACGATAACGCAAATGCTGTAGTTCCGGTTAAAGACACGGTCGCACACCTCACAAGAATAACCCCGTGCACTTTAATAGAACGACTTCCCAAACAGAAAACAATAGATGGAAAACATCACAACTCCTTTCTAAAATGACCCCCCTTTATCTCATCTGAACTGAATGTCTTCATGAACTTTGTCTTCAAGAGCTACGTGAATGGACCTTTCGAGCGATGTTAATGTTTTTCGTATTTTCTAATTAAAAGAATAAATCGATTTATCTTGAGGAATTTTTATAAAATTCCTCAGATCTACTGAATTCGACAAGATATAAATCGATCTATTAAGGTGTTGTTTGTTGCCGTGATTACTAAAATGAAAAAAAAAAAAAAAATTGAACAAGCGTGACATTGTCAAAGTCCACTACGATACGTGTATTTGTGAATAGCAAAAATTAGATCAGTTTTTGAAATGCATTCTCTTCTCTAGACTGTTGACAGTCTGAGGTCACAGTCCCCTGTTTTTCCATGTGATCGTCGAATGTTTTTTTTCCCAAAATATTTGAATAGGTAAGAACATTTACTTGCATCGCCGTACATTACATTATATTCGGGTAAACTGTAATGCAAGGACCACTTGTACAAAAAGCAGCGGAGTGAAGCCGGGTCTTGGTTAGATTAGGATCAGCCAGGACGAGAGGCTCCTTTAGACACTTTCTGCAACGCTAAAGAATAACGGCTCCCCAACGCAAAGCCAACTAAAGAACGTGATAACTTAGACAAATGAGACAGATGAGCCCTGAAACGTCTTATCCGACGACAAGATATCGTCATTAAGCCCACAGACAGAGGTTCGGGAACAGTTGTCATGGACATGGACTGGTACGAAAATGAGTGCTTTCGGCTACGGTTATTCCTCAGAAATAAAAGTTGTCGATTATATTTTTTGAAACTTTCCCCGAATGTTCTCTGCTAAGCACTGTTTCGAAAAAAAAACAATAAAAATAATAGTTCACCATTCTCGCTCAAGAGATGCCATGGGCAAATCTTACCCAATTGTCGCCTGTACTCGTGGTAACAACGCACGTGCACGTTATTTATTGGTCAAAGTTACATTCTAATCTTCGGTAGTTCGAAACATAGCTTATTAGTAATACTTGGGAAAAAAACTTAAGAGGTAGAAAGTTTCGAGCTTCATGAGAACAATATCATATAAAATTTTGGAAAAAATCGCATTATTTAAACTACGTGCACGTAAAGCATTCGGTCTTTGAGTCGTTTTCGCAGTCATAAATTGCATCACAGAGTAACGGTTTTTTTGCACTCTTTCGCCTACATCTTTTTCCTTTCCGATAATGTTTTTTATTTTTTTTCAAGTAACGAGGATAATATGTACACTATTATTATGCAACAAAAATATAGGTTACCATGATCGAGCATTAATTTTGCTATTGAGCTTAGCTTGCGGGAAATTTCTTTCGCTATGCACATGAAAATGACGCGAAAATCGTGCGCAGTAGCGATACGCGAAGCAATACTGAGGAATCACCTCAATGACACACAAGTCTACGAAAAAATGGACAAGGACATTTCTCCACTTACTCAGGAATGTGTCAAAAAATACATTTCCCGTTTACAATTCGACCATATGATTGATGACAAGTATGATTGATGACAAGTCAGCAAAGTAACTCGAAGAAAACTCCCCATTCCACAAATACTCAAACAAGGCTAGGTCAGCCTGGTCGTCCTATAGTCTCAGCCATCCCGCGGAGCCCATTTCCCAATTCGTTTATCATCAACCGCTAGTCACCAAAATTCCCCCTTAATTAAGAAAACAATAACTTGCTAATCCAAGACACCACCCAGTTCCTCAACAAATTCACAACATCCGCCAATTTCCCAATGGAGTTCTAGTAGCTACACTTGATGAGACATCACTTAATACGAACTTACCCCACAAGGATGGAATCACGCTTGCCAGCTGGCTTTCTGGACGTACGGACAAATCCTGCTATGAAGACTACAACACTCTGCGATCTTATTCGGTTAATCTTAACCAATAACAATCTCACCTTTAATGGACAACACTCGGATAAATAAATTTAACTTCCATGGGGAGAAAAATGACCCCCTCTTACATCAATCTTTTTTATGGACAAGTTTGAACAAGAAGCCATAGCAGCTGCTCAGCTCTCTCCTGATTTGTTCCCCAAACATCAGATAGTCGTCAAAATGTTTCGCAAAAATTTACAGAGCCCAGTATGAAGACGCCATGTTGGTAAAAATCGGGAACTTAGTTTGGCTATCTAGGCGGCTGATTATCAGCACTGAATAAAACAAGCATTTAAATAGGCACTTTTCCTAATGTTCTAACTTCTAAAAGGGCTCGACATCATGAGATAAGTATGTATTTTTCAACAAACTCGATCGCAGCCTTGTGCCACGCACCTCCATTACCCAGAAATTCAAAATGCTCTGGTTTCCAAACGAACCAAGCTATTGAGCTGTAAAATTGTAAACAGATACACCTTATGCCCGATGACGATAAAACTTTGATGTATCTTTAGTTTTAGATTTTATTAAGTGATAACGTCACTTGTAAACGATCTATAATTGTGTTCAGCAACACGTTGAAAAAGTTGTCGGGTTGTGTAGCCGACATAATCTGCATCGCACAGATCACATACAAAATGATAAACAACCCATTGCTTATTGATGAGAATTCGACCACAAAGCAGGAGTACTCTTAGTCCCTGCTCAAAACAGATGGGATATCCGATGGAGAGGCATTTAGTCTTAAATTAAGCAGCTCATGGGAGGGCGAGGTGCAGAAACAAATGAAAACAGTCTTCAACAGAAAAGTCAGCCTGCACTAAACACAGATTCAATGCAAAACCTTTTCAAAGGAAGTTTATTATGTTCATAAACCATTGCATTACACAAAGACTGCCCCGGTTTCAGGGCATGAGGCGTATATTAATATTTCCAAACTGCGGCCACGTTAAGATGGTATCTCATCGTAGGCTATACTTTATAGCTAACAATTGGGCAGATTACCTTAGGAATTCTCCGGTCATTATCCCGGCAAGTCCTCTTTCTGAGCAGAAAATTTCGGCTTCCAACGCAGTAGCCATAAAAGGCTACGAGTCTTTCCCGTACCTCCCCCCACCCAAGCCCGGGTTTGTAAAAGCTACTAATATAATGATCACTCCCTAACAGCAAAAGAAAAAAAAAAAAAGGCGAAAAAAGAATTAATCATATGCAGATTAAAGACTTTCTCTGATTAAGAAAAAAAGGATTATCACCATAAGCTTTCGGAGAAAAGGTTGGCGCGCGAACGGAAAAATATACGAAAAGGGTGCGAAAAGTTATAAAACCGGAATGCGATCCTGGTTATACTGCTCTAATTATACTCATAAGCAAATTATGGAAACAAATAAATAATGAAGAGATGAGAACAACGAGCTACTTACGTCTATCTCAGTGGTAAGTTCAAAAATACAATAGCATGGTTAATACTTATTTATAACAGTTTCCAACCGATTAAACAAGTTAAAAAGAACTTAAGTAGTCCGTTTTGATTATTCAGAGATTTAAAATCAAAGTAAACCAGACGAGCTTATTGAATCTCCTTTAACCTATGCAGAACTCAACGTACTAACTTAAATGTAAAAGGGTATCTCAATAATGTACAAGTTAATTGATGGTCCTGTTATAGCATAATAGTAATGTAAAACTTTGATTTTGGATTATTCGAACTTGCGGTAAATTTATTATACCCCAGGGAGTGTCAGTGTATCCTCCAAACACGTACTGTCCATTTTTGATGACTGTAACAGTGTCACGTTTCCCATCACACCTGCTATGAAAGGTACTGGCAGCCCAGCCGTCAGTTGAGGAGCGGTAACACAGCACCCAGCGAAGGGTCAATCCAACAGCAGGCGTAAGGAATTAATGAAGGCTACTTTGGTAAGATACATTTCCATCATATAGTCGAATAAGATAACGAACCTAGAATATAAAAGGAGTAAAAACAACAACTTCTCGACCTTATGTACGGCGAGCGAATGGATAATTTTCCAAACGCAGTAAACGTTAGGAGTAAAAGGCAATTGTCTAACGTAAAGAAAAACCAAAGAAATATAAGGAAAAGTTTCTTTTTTAATAATATTATTAACTTAAAATTGTCATTTAAGTAAATAGAGGTGTCCTTTATTAAGAATTGATGGCGATTTAAAGGTAT
>JAHPZR010004789.1:0-22500 GCA_019787425.1 Platygyra sinensis
ATGTAAACATTTATTTATGTAAACATTTATTTATGTAAACATTTATTTATTTTTATAGTAAACTTTACAGTGGCGAGTCCAGGTTCCCCCCCCCCCCCCCAAGCCACAGAAGGGAGAAAAGCCAGTAGACAGACAGACAGACAGACAGACATGTTTATTTGGAGTCTTATAGCAGCAGGGCAAGTAAATCAACCCCCCCCCTCCCACTCCCCCTCTAAGCTCAAAGTCTGGATCCGCCCCGGCTTTCATTTGAAAATGCGCCAATGCTTGCAGATTTGTTCATCTTGTGACAGAAAAAAAAAAAAAAACTTGTGCTGTGCCGCCTTAATTTCGTGATTTAATCATTTGTTGTTTTTGCTTCCTAAATAAAATATATTTGAGACCATTTTAAATAAAACCAAATGCCATGTGAAATGAGTGCTCTCGCGGTGCCTCTCTCCACTCAGATGTATAAATGGGTACCGGCGAATTTAATGCCTGGGGTAACCCTGCGATGGACTAGCATCCCATCCAGGGAAGAGTAGAAATACTCCCAGTCGCTTCATGCTACAGAAACCGGATAAGCTCCGGCCTGGTGGGCCACAGTTGGCTCGCATGTAGACTTTTATCTTTTTTTTTACCTTGTGAAATACGGCGTTACCCTTGTAATGTGAAACCGGGAGAAAGTAACATAACGGCCTAACATGTGACCTTTCACACCGCAAAGGTCATTCGACTTGTTTATTCCGCGCGCAGTGAACGGGACTGATTTATTTACCCATAAGTCGACATGAAGTTTACAGATATGAGAGACTGATTTGCTTCCTTTTGAAGGGTGTATTCTCATATTTTTAAAGGACTCTCGACTAAGCAAGACGATGAAAAAATCCACACCTGCGTGTGCGACAGCAAATGTAAACATTGTCGACCTTGTCGAATCTTGTGGCCGTTTATGCTCGCTGTGTTACTGGAAATATTTTACAGAACAACTCAAAAGGACACTGGGAAGTTAAAATAATTTCTATAGCAGCAGAAGGAGCGTAAATGACGGTGAGTCGTTGTTTCCTGTTTTAAACCGTTGACTTCCAAAGAGCAACCTCGTGATTTGCATAAAGTTGAACTCGCTTACATGCTGTAACATTTTATTTTACTGACGGGGAACATTTTAATTCCCAGAGCTAGAACTTTTCTGGTGAAAAAAACAATAACCAAGGTTTCCTAAAATATAAATATTTTGACCAAATGATATATACCAGAGGCCATTTATCCTAGTCGAAGTTGGCCCTTATTTGTTCCTTGCCAAGCGACACAGATGGCGGCTGTACAAATACCCTTCGTTAAAAAGCTGTAAACAAAACTTCAAGAAACTTACTACACGACTTTAAAGTATAAGAATGAAATAACAATTGTGCCAAGTTTCGTTTTCATAGGATTGTTTTTACGCCCCTGATGTTTTCGTAAAGAAGCGTGAAATTTGAAGATTTTAAGTTGCGAAAACCGCCATTATATGCAAATTTCGAACTTTCTTAAATCTTGGCCGCAAAATAAATCGTTGGAACTTTAAACTATTTTTCCTTGAATAAGTTCACCCAAAGGTATGTTTTGGCGAAATAAAAGAAAAATCGATTTTTCGCCGGTGTCTTCCGATTCTCGATATTCTCAGAAAGTCACTCTTAAGTTTTTGGCTCCCTTAGGGATAAAGACAGCGTTGCTTTAGATCAAAAACGGTTTTATCTCTATGGTGGTCTGTACTGGATATGAGCCATGCCTTAACATGCTTGAGTATATGGTTATGGGGCTTTGCTTGGCGGCCCTTTGGGCCGCCGGAGCTCCGCTTTTATATAATACTAATTATTATTCAAATTTCATACACTGTACAAATTCTGATTTTCTGATTGGTTGATTTGCACCACGTGACACTGGGTTGTGACGAATCAACCTCCTTGACGTCATTATCGTGGTGTAATAGCCGTGGTGTAAATTCAACACACCATGTCATTACACCATGGCTTCGGCCGACCCAAAATTTGACGATATTTTTGTTTGCAGTGTATTCAATTTGAATAATAACAATGTTAACGCACTCATTCCTCGTGAATTATCGGGATTTACCTGCGCTCATTTACTAACAATGAACTCGAAATTTCAAATACCGCACTCGGCGGCCCCGTGCGGTATTGAAATTTCTCGTTCATCGTTCGTAAACTCGTGCAGGTTAATCCCGATAATTCACTCGCCGAGTGCGTTAACCTGCAAATATATCGTTTCCCAGGGAAGTTAGAGTTAATGTTATGTCGACATGCACATGGTAGAGCATTGACTATCCCTGGGCATTTCCTTAATACATGGAACTGCTAAAAAGGTTATCTAAACTTTCATTACCGCCCGCCACTGAGTTGCTTCCTCCATTTTATCAAAGTTATTATCAAATATACAATGGTGTTTTCCAGGGAGATTGGAGTTAACCGAGAGATCTGACATGTACCATCGAGTTCTCCCGCACTCTTCCATTTGCAGAGGATGTAGACGCTTGTAGAGAGGCGCAGGGATAGTTCAGCAATTCATTCTGCTTAGAACGCTGTGCCAGACCATTTTCCTGGGTACGTGGTTAAAAATAAAAAAAAATCGCATGGGACTATTTCGACCTCATTTTACGTAATCTTGAATGTGTAATTACACTTTGAGGCGTGGAACAAAAGCAAATATGGCACAAATCTGGCACACGGGAAGCGTGTTTCACTTGGATTGTCAGTGAATGTAAATTGAGATCAAAACAAATGTTGTATTCTGTTGTTTCTCTGCATCATTCATTTGCATGCAAAGTTTTAAAAAGACCACTTGTTTGTCGACCAGAGCGATAACAAATGAAGGAAGCCAGTCAAGCATTTCATTGCAAATGACAAAGAAACTGTAAAGCTGGAAACATTTTTCCTTGGATAGCATAAGCAGCAGCTTGTATTCAGTGTTTTCAAGTGTTGACGGAATCAAAGGCTTTTGTGCAAAGTTTCCATTTTCTGAGACTGACAGCGTAATAGTTAATTTTAAGACGATTTTGTCTGGACTCAGCTATTGCATGTTCAGTACTCTTACCTTGATTTTCGTAATTTCGTGAACTTTTCGTGTTTCAGAAAAAAAATGTATCTTCTAGTTCCGTCTTTATTTAAGAAATAGAAAACATGTACCGTGTTTCTATCGAGTTATACAAACACGAGTGGAAGTTTGGGAGAACGAGAAATGCTGTGGGAACACGAGCCGTAGGCGAGTGTTTCCACAGCTTTTTCGAGTTCTCCCAAACTTTCACGAGTGTTTGTATAACTCGATAGAAACACGAAGTACATGTTTTCTATTTCTTTTAGAAAACACCACGACAAGAAAAAGGAAAACAACTTGTTAACTTTGGTTATCAAAATGTCAATTCTCTTTGCTCGCGCCATCACTACGTCAACAGCGCGCGCTAGTTCTGTGTCTCCATCGAGTTATACAAACACGATTTTTGACCAATCAGCGCGCGTGCTTTCTTAGGACTGTTTTCTAAAAATCTTTATGAGTCTTTCAGGCATAGCTTGCAATATGTCAGCATGGTCATTTTCTTTCACGTAATTTAAAAAAAAAAAACATTTCTGAATTGTCGATTGATTTCCCACTTCTGATCTTCCTCAATAAGCGAAACGATTCTCCGAGGTGGATCCAGCAATTTGTGTGACCAGTCTCCACCAAAATACATTTGTCCAATAATAAAATAAATTTCAGAAACTGATGTTGGATTAATGTTGATGCACCAGCGTACCTGCCAGCCATGTTCCCAGCACCATCATAAGATTGTGACCTCCACAATTATCCATGGAAAAAGCATGGTCACGAACTGAATTAGATATTAACTCCTTGATAACGGTTGTTTCTTCTCCACAATGGCAGAAACCATGAAGAAAACTCCTGTCGAATATTAGGTTTTCTTTGTTGGAAACTTCCGCTGCCTCGTCAGCCATACAAACAGTAAACATTCTGGTTTGCTCCCCGATGTTCTGTCGCAACTTTCGCTGCTTTCCAGGGGTTTCTTTCGACGCGGGGAACTCGTACAGTAGAGCTGGCTTCCGGACGCTTACGTTTACAATAAAACAAAACTTGTCTGCGTGACTCTATACACGGTACCGATATGATCAATCAGTGAACAATCTTCTTTTCCACAAGCAGGTTCCTTTGAAAGAAGTGACGCCGTGACATGTAACTCAGATCGAGTAGTTCACGACTAGTGCACGAAATCGAAGCAGCCTATGAGAAGAGACTTTGACTGGTGCACAATTATGCTTAGCCAGTGAAAGAGACTTTTGACTAGTGCACAAAAAACAATAGAAAATTTGCACCAGTGCACATACTGTTGAGCAGAGATCTACGGAGGGAGAGGGGGAGGGGGAAGGGTGAGGACTGGGCTCAGTGAAACTCCTGCAGCTGGTCCGCTGGAAGCTGGCAACAAATGCAGTGCAGTTGGAATTAACAAATTCTGTAATTAAAAGGTATTGTCCGGAGGATTTTGCTGTTTTAGGTCAATTCTGTGCTAAAGTTATTACTTTAAGGCTTTAATCATGAACAAAAAACTGCTGTAACTGGAAGCTACGACGAAGATATCAAATGAATTTTATCAGAGAGGGCTAACCATAATAAATTTGTTAAGGATTTTTCCAACACGTGGCATCAAAACTTGAAAAAATTGGCAACTTTTTTCAAATTTCAATCCATTTTCATCCGTGCCATTCGTAGCGACAGGCGACAGGAAACAGTTTCAGTACCTTTAAACGGTCTTCAATAACAAAACTAGATCATTAGTTTTGGAATTCGATTGATGCCCAGGCACCTTTTAGCCTTTTATAAAGTTGCCCAATATCGTGAAAATGCCCCATTAAACACCTGACACGAACAGGCATCTTGCGGTTGAGACTTTCTGGCATGTTTTTCTGTTTTTGTTTTTTTTTTTATTTTCATTTTTTATTTAATTTCTTACAATTCTGACCAGTTTCTTGAAACTAGCTGCACTAGTCTGTATTCAGCTCTGATTCTGAGGAGATTTTGGGGAACAACCTATGAATGAGGAGCAGGAGAAAAACAAAATGCAAATTTATAAAAGCAGCAGGGAAAATGTAGCCTCCCTCCCTGAGAGGCTTTCATAAATAATATAGTGAGCTTGAGTAATTCACAGTCTACTTTAATGGATCTTTCATTATCGCATGCCACAGAGCTGCTTTCTTCATTTGATCAAAGTTATCAGCAAATATAGAATAAAGTTTTCCAGGGAGATTGGAGTTATCCGGGCGATCTGGAATTATCCTGGGGATCTAGACGTATGTGAAGAGGTGCAGGGATAGTTCAATAATTGCAAAAACCGTCAGTGATATACTTAATGAATTCTGCTTACATCGCCCTACTGTGAAAGACTTGAAACAAACCATTTTCCTGGCGTTGAAAATCAGAAATCACATGGGACTATGTCGATGATGTTATCATAATCTTAAATGTGTACTTACACATGTCGTTTACTTCGTTTGACGCTCGAAAACGAAAACCAATCATTCTTTGGGGTCTAACAGTAAACCAGCTGCTTGGAAAGTTATGTTCCTTGTGTTTCCAAACTGTCAATCATGTATTAATAACAAACGCCACAAAAGGCGCATAGAATATTTATTAGTTACTAGATTAACGAGCCACTTCGTAACTGTACTACATATATTGAGAAGTTTCGACAGTGATAGTTAAATTCAATTTTGAGAGAAAATTAACCAGTAAGTTCAGCTTGACCTCACACAAATAGTCATTTATCACACCAGGATGGCAAAAGTTAACTTTACTGAAGATGGACAGAAGAAAACCCTTACAGAACTATTTTGCTCCACTAGTTTAACGGCTGGACTACACGGTCAAATAATGTTTACTTCAGTTTTAAACTCTTTCCTGTCGGTTACTGCATTTCTTGGGAATGCTCTGATCCTAATTGCTCTTCGCAAGGAGTCTTCACTTCATCCACCGTCCAAGCTCTTGCTTCGTTGCCTTGCAACAACTGATCTCTTTGTTGGTCTTATTTCGGAGCCTATTACTGTTGCCTATTTGATGTCTGTAGTAAACGAACATTGGAACATTTGTCCTCACCTAACAGCAGCAAGTTTTATAACAAGTCATATGTTATGTGGTGTGTCGGTCGGAACTCTGACTGCTATAAGCGTGGACAGACTTCTCGCTCTGTTGTTGGGACTGAGATACAGACAAGTTGTAACTTTAAGGCGAACCTATGTGCTCGTCTTTAACTTATGGGTTTTTCCCGTTGTCTTTTCAGCTATGTGGCTTTGGAATCCCCTTATAACCTTATGGTATGGTATCATAGGTATAAGGCTGTGTCTTATAATCTCGATCTGCTCTTACACAAAGATTTTTCTCATCCTCCGTCACCATAACAGTCAAATTCAAAACCATGTTCAACAACCGAACCAATCAAATCAACTGAACATAGCGCGATACAAAAAGGCATTATCCTTTGCAATATGGCTGCAACTGACGCTGGTCGCTTGCTATCTACCCTTTAGTATAGTGGAGGCATTCGAGGCTAATATTGGACTTTCTGCATCTGTTTATCACGGGTGGATTTATACAGGTACTTTAGTTTACTTCAACTCTTCTTTAAACCCGATTCTTTACTGTTGGAAGATAGGAGAAGTCAGACAAGCAGTGAAGGACACAATCAGACAAGTGCTTTGCAATATTTTGTGTGTTTGCTCCGACTTGTAGACCAATGCAATGAAAACGGTGAATAACGGTGAAGGCTAAGATCTTAAAAGTTCTCGTGAACATTGCCTTAATTTAAGACAGTGGTGCTTGCTCCTTTTAATATATCAGTATGAAATGTTCATCTAGCAATAAGATAGCCATCGAGAAAAGTTGTAAACTGTTGTAAATGAAAAAAAAAAGAAACGTCCTAATCGACGACTTGTCATTTTAAAGCTTTAAATAGAGCAAAAAAACATATTTCTCTTTGTGAGCTAACATCTTGCATAGAATAAAATTTTATTAAGGTAAGAATTTAGCGGGAAATTTAGTAGTTTTCACTTTGTGTTTTAATACAGGCAGAAAATTTGTAGAAAGTTTTGTAGCGTGCAGTCGGTTACGAATATTCACAAAATTATTTATGCACTCAGTTTTAGTATTTCCTCGAACTATTTTGACTCAGTCTTCATTCAGGCTAGCTTAATGATAGCTAAATTTTATTGTTTTGGATCATGTAAATTGAGATGAGCGCGTTTCTCTCGGACACGAAAAGTCGTTTACGAAGTAAAACAGAAATGATGCAGATAATTTCTACACTAACAAACCGTATCGAGTTCAGCCCTACTCTAGTCAGTGTTTCTATAATTCGTCTGCAGTTCCAAAGCCCAACGAATCATCACAAAATGATTTAAGAAACATTTATTAAAGAAGACAAAGATATAGAGGGAAGCGGTAGTTAACACTCCAGAGGGAATTATTCGAAAATTTTGACGCAAGTCTTTATTTTGGAACATGCAAATTTTTGAAATGTTGTTTTATAAAATGGCGCATATTTAAACAGCTGCGAGGGGCAAATGAATCAACCACTAGCATACCGAAATTAAATATGTCTCTTTTAACTAAGGCTAGCAGAAGTCATTTATATTTATTGTTCCTGGCCCGCCTCGATTAGCTTCTGCTGCCTGCGGTGCCAGGGCTGTCAGTACAGTATCATGTGCAAAAATGTAATAAAGCTGTAATAAAGTTCTTGTCTTGTCGCGTCGCGTCGTGTTTTGTCTTGTCTTGTCTTGTCTTGTAAATCGACAGGTGGAGTATTCTTTTATGTGAGGCGGTATTTTATATCATACAACAACCAAATCAATGCGCGCGCCCTGATTGGTCGATCAGCTATGGTTTATTGTGCCAGTAAACCCATGGAAAAATCGCGCGTCTTCTAAATTAGCATATAAAAGCAATAGACCAAAAGCTTCTATGGTTTGTAGGCTGACAAACCGCTTGGGATGTTGGTAGAACACATCAAGAATAATTCGTAAATCGCTCGCCTGCGGCTCGTGATTTACAAATTCTTCTCGTGTTCTACCAAATTCCCGCGTGGTTTATCAGCCTATAAACAATAGAAGCTTGTGGTCTATTGCTTAATCATAATAAAGTTTCCATTTAATGTGCACTCTGATTGGCTGAGGCAGCGTACTTAATCAGAGAATAACTCACGCTCTTAATAGCTAAGACAGCGCGCTTTATCTGAGTACAGAGCAAGGGTTGATGACGGTAATTATAACCTGGCTTTCAAATCTTGTCAAATTTCACCCAAATTGAACATCCTTTGTGACACAGACAAACCAGGGTCGCAAAGGGGATCCTTGAAGCCTTGGAACTTAGAATGTTTTGCCATGATCTGGTGCCTGGAGCCCGATCATTTCACTACCTGGAGTTCTTATCTTTTTCAGCTGTGGAGCGTCACGGCCCTGAGCCCTGAAAGTTTCGGTGAGGAGAGGGGAGCCCAAAGTAACTCAAAAAGGAATCAGTTTTGGTATCCTCTCTTTGCTGATTTTGGGAAATTGTGATTTGCTCCGATTTCAGTGCAAAATAAAAATTATTAATGCACAATGGTTTGGCTGCATCATTTACACTGTGGTTTGTCGCCAAATAACTCTAAAGCTTGGAAATGAGAGTCGCAGTTTCATTGATCACGCTTAAACATGAAGTTCCAGCGGTGGCGAGTCTTTTCGAATTCCGCTTCCAGTTTGTATAGCCACGCTTGCGTTGCTTTGCAAAGGCAAACATAACAGGATTTTAGAAACATTGGTATTAAAACTCCCTCAGCTTAAAACTTGACGTTAGGGAACAAAGATAGAGTTAAATTTACAGTAAAGGCGACGCCAAAGCGCAAACGATCAGACAATTCATGTGACAAATGACAGGCAGCAGAAACCAGGCAAACAGAAGCGGAAATGGTAGGTCTTTTTAAAATGTCCGCAGATTTTGGGGGAATATTTAGAAGTTTCCAAGATATTTAGAAAATATCAACATAATTGGAAACATTCATAGAATTTTTGGTTAGCTTTGTGTTTTCCTGGCTTTTTCTTGAAACGATAACCAGTTCTATGCAAGAGGGAACTTTCCCCTGAAAATTGCACCCCAGAAGGGCTAAGGCAGCAATTTTCCAAAACGGTAGATGCTGGTAACATAGAAGTGCCTGAATCCTACTACTGGAGTAAAATTTGGGAAATTTAGCTTTAAGCGATACAATATCTTTTTTATTTTTAGAAGATTTTTGCGGTATTTCTGGAAAGGCATCTCGGCGATTTTACGTGATTTTTCGGGAAAGGCATAGGGACCCATAGGGAATGGGTATGTGACCATTATTTTCCTATTATTCATTACGTTTTCTGTTTATTACGCTTATTGTTTAAAACATATTGCTATGTAACAGTGGAAAAACCGAAGTTATACAATTAACCTCTCGCTTTGTTCGAAATTCTGTCTTTTCTCAGTTTTCAATTGGTAACACGATGATTGAACTGTATGATAAAGTAAGGGACTTAGGTGTCATACTGGACAAAGAACTTGATTTAAGGTCATTCCCCAGTACTTGCATTGTGCATCCCTACTGCGCATAATTTTACGCGTGATTCGCGCGCGCGCATTAGAAAATGGCGGCTTTTTCTTTACGGCTGGACCTCGCCAAAGAGGTAAATCGTCATTTTCTCGAAAACGACTACGGTGACCTAGCATTTTTTCTGTTGTTTTGAATTGAGTAGTAAATTTCTCTAAGTAAAATAAATATGGGCCAATTCTCAGTGTTGAGGAAAAAACAATCGTCAGAAACGTAAATTTAGCAAGCAATCGTGACTATAATCATGGTGCTATTGTATGTATGTATGTATGTATGTATGTAAATCTTTATTTAAACACGGAAAATCATCAGTTAAGCTTAAGTTAAAAACTAAAACTAATTACAACTGCTTTACATGATTGCCGTGTGGGAATCCGATATATCAGCTACCTTCTTGATATTTCGCTTAAAATGCTCAACGGATGCAGCATTTTTTAATTATTATAACGATTTATATGGAATAAACAAGGTGCTGCTGCTCCTAAACGAACATGGGGACCCCTCATTTTTATTTCAAAATTTAAGTTTCTGTAATGTAAACAGTCAATTGGCAAAGTTTTAGAAAAATCTCAGTGTAGGTTCTATTTCAGTGGAATGACCTTAAGAAAGCATGTCAATGATACTTGCTAAAAAGCTTTTTCTGAAATAAGATCAATTCGTCGAATCACAAAGTACATCTATCCCAAAGTAATCTTGGATGTATTGCGCATAAGTCTCACGCTACGTTTTCAAGAAACTTCACGCGTTTTTCCTCAGCGCGCGCTTGACGGGCTGTTATTTGAATCACGCGTACTAACGTTATATTTCAACTGATGAAGGCTTAAGCACCAGCCGAAACGTCTTGAACGAAACATCACAAAATAGTCAGTGTCAAACCATTATCTCATTATGTTAGCTCCTGACTACCACTACTCTATTTTTAAACATGTATTGCAAATGCTTGTGTAATTTTCCACATCAGTTATTGCAACAGTATTCTCTAGAGACTTCCTTCGGTTGAGCACGAAGAACTATAACGGGTTCAGAATATCGCAGCTTGTTTAATCTCAGGAACCAATCGGAGAGACCTCATTACCCCAGGGCATAAGAAGCTGCATTGGCTTCCTGTTAGGTCACTCATCACTTTTAAAAACATGTCCAGCGTGGAAGATTCAGTGCCGCAAGGTTTAAGTTAGCACTGACCAGTTCTGTGTGCTGTGGACGTCTATGAGCATATCCCGGCCTCACTGCAGCTACAGAGTTTCCTGAGTTTTTAAGAAAGGTGCATTCCCAAAGCAGAAACCTATTTTGACAATGAGCAAACGACAAGTATTCACAGATTTCTGATTTGTAATATATTTGTAGAATTAGATGGGGATGTTTAGGATATGCAATTAACACTAGTACTACTAGGGCAGTAATTTTGAGAAAATTAAGAATTCTTCGCTGATTCACTTTTAAAATTTTGTTTAAGATGACACATATGTACCGCAGTTGATGTGGCGAAATGACATTTTAAATGGCATTTATAGAATTAAATTTGACAGGTGAATTGTGCCTTAATGTAAGGAAGTAATCTAAGACGGGCGTAAAATTTCGAAGCTTACCCATATATCTACTAAGGATTTGAGAAAAAATTGAATTGTTAAATTTTAAACTATATAATGTAAGCGTGGCGGTATTCGTTAAACACACCAAACTGCGCTCTATATTAAAAACAAAGGTCTCTGAAGCAAACATCTTTCTCTTCAGGTGGTCCCTCTGTCTTTGGTATAAATTGAAGTGCAGCATTTGAATATGTAGCTTGTGCTTTTTAAACTGACTCCTTATGCACTTGTCTGAACTGGAATGAGATAGGTATATTTTGGAAAAATGAAGATGAACATTGGAGACTGAAAACAGGAAATGATTTTCCCGTCGAAAAATTCAAAACGATTTTAAACCGGACAAATTTTGCTCTTTTCTTTATCGGTAGCGAGGCTGATAGGTTTTGCTTAATACGAGTAATTCTTTCTTTGTCGATTCCACTTAATATCAATATTTTTCCAATTTTTTACATATAGACACAAAAACATCTCCGTAGATCAAGTCATCGTGATCATGCCAAAAGGCACGCATTACCCCATGTCGCACATTTCTTTGTAAAAATAAGTAGGCTTGGGATAAATCTAGCGTCGAGGGTTAGTTTTAATGGAATGAAAAAATCGGAGAAGCGTGATCGACATCGTCAAAAAGGTGCATAAGTCATTTTAATTTTAAAATGGAGCTCTTTAGAAAAAAGACATTGGTTTTGAATACGAATAAGGTTAGCTTTATTTTGGGAATTTTTTTTGACCGTTATCATGTAAGGTAACGTTTTAGGAATAAGTAAGCAGAAATAAGTTTTTTTAAAGATTAATAAAATTACATGAAGCTGAAATAATGCTCATTTAATTCAAACTGCTCTCCAGTAATCTTGTGATAAGTCGTGAATGGCAGATTTCCAAATAGACCCTTTGAGGCCTTTGACCATGCATTAATTGTTTACTGGGTCTCGATCTAAAAGCTTCTCCACTTCACTCCGCACGAAAATTATTTACTAGGGGCTTCCCATACCGAGTTCGACGCAAGTACGCGGTCTGAATCAACCCCAGTTTCATAGTCAAACTGATGATTAAGGAGTTAGGTTCGACGAATTACTGAAGCGGTGTTTGGACGTATACCAGCTGTTCAAACCATACCGTCAATGATTCGTCTATGGACTTGCTAATAGGACGTCGATCCTAAAACAAGGGTTTGATTGTTCTTACTTCTTAAGAAACTGCTTAGAAGCTTAAGTACGGTATACGCTGAGGATGTTACACATTGATTGCAGACCGATTCCACCTTGCAGTTAATAAGGTTCAAATAGCTTTTTTGCAGATATGACAACAGCAAACCCTGCTAGAAATGGACAGGAAACGGTTGAACGACTGTTTTGTTCCACAGGATTACCTGCAGGTGGCCAGTTGACATTAACTTTAGTTTTAAACTCGTTTTTGTCCATTATTGCACTTACTGGGATTGCTTTGATCCTAATTTCTCTTCACGAGAATTTTTTTTATCAGCTAGAGTGACAACAAAGGAAGGAAGCCAGTGAAATTCATTTTAAGGTGGCTCCAAACAGTTTCCAGAACTTTCCAAGACGTAGATTTTGATGGGTCATAATTAATACTCTTTATCAATTGATGCTACAATCATGGTATCAAAAGTCACTGATTAACACGTTGGTATTATCTTTGTGACACAATAGGTTACCATAGCAACACTATGACCTGCTAAAAACACCCTTAATTTCAGCTTTAAAGGACTTATATTTCAAATACGGCAGGGTGAAATTTTTCTTACTGTAGAATTTTGATAAGCATTATAAGATGCAACTTTTGGCAAAGTTTAAAAAGATTTTGTACATGGGGTTCAGAGCCACTTTAAATTTTTGAAAATTTAAGGCTCCTCGTGAACCCGAACTTAACCTTTCAAAGACGCTGGATATCTGTCGGACTTCTCAAGCGCAGATTAAGACAGTGAGCGAGTTCAACTCACTCAATGTTCACCTTCTTCAAAAAACAAGGAGGCCTCAGAGGGAAAGTTATCTGGCGGAGAGCCGTCTCCTGCAAATCAACTTCATTATCCTTGTCGTTTCTGTGGTAGGAGGCACGAAAGTAAACGCGAGGCCTGCCCTGCTTGGGGCAAGAAGTGTATCAAGTGCGGCAAAGAGAACCATTTTGCAAGGAAATCCCCCTGTCTTCTACCTCCAACAAAGTGGCATTGCTTGAGGAGGAGAGTGAGTTGCCTGTTTTCCAAGTTTTCAAAGTATCAGCTAATCAGAACCCGGGCTCAAGTCTTGTAACACTGAAAGTATACATTTCGAAATTTATACATTTCGAAATTGATACCGGAGCGCGTTGTAATGTTTTGCCTATACATATTTACAAGAAGGCGACTGGGGATTTTGACCTCAAGCATGTTACGCCCGCCAAGTCTTCCATTGTATCCTATGATGGCGGAAATATCCCGGTGTTAGGAACAGTGAAATTCCAGGTTTGGAGAGGATCTTTCACTTGTCTGTTGTTGTGTCGTCTCGTCGAAAGCAAGCGATGCCGTCCTATTTTGGGAAAGTCAGCTTGCGAAGGGATGGGTGTTATTGAAATTAAACTTCCGACGCAATTCGGCGGCCTGACGCGAGTGGTGGTCACGTGTTTTCCGTGGAAGATGTGATGTCTAGTTTCAGGCCACTTACTAAGGAGCAGGTGATAGAGATGTTCCCTGATGTTTTCGACGAGGGCCTCGGTTTACTTGAAGGCGAGTACCACATCCGTCTTAACGATTCTGCCAAGCCAGTTCAGCACGCTCCCAGGCGAAGTCAAGTCGCCCTTCGCAGTAAAATCAAAGATACTCTGGAGGAACTGCATAGGGCTGGGGTCATTGAACCAGTATCAAAGCCAACGCCCTGGATCTCGTCTATGTTAGCAGTCCCGATGAAAAATGGAAAGATAAGAATCTGTCTCGACCCGAAGGATCTTAACAAGGCTATTCTCCGGGAGATCTATCCTATGCCTACCATAGAAGACATTGCAACTCGCCTTCATGGCGCCAAAGTGTTTTCCGTGCTCGATGCAAAGAATGGTTTTTGGCATGTCAAATTGAACGGGGAGTCATCGCATCTGACTACCTTTCACACACCCTTTGGCCGCTATCCTTGGTGTAGGATGCCTTTTGGTATAAGTTTAGCCCCAGAAGTTTTTCAGCGCCGTATGCACGAGCTAATTGAGGGTCTCAGCGGGATTGAGGTTGTCGCCGACCATTTCGCCGTTGCCGGTTCTGGAGACACCCTCGATGCATTTCTTCAGCTGTTCTGCAAGTGGTGTCAAGCTCGCAATGGAAAAACTTCAGCTGTGCTTGGAGGAAGTTCCCTAAATTGGCCACTACGCCACCAAGTCTGGTTTGAAAATTCATCCTGAGAAAGTACGAGCTGTCCTTGAGATGCCACGCCCAACTGATGTAAAGAGTTTGCTGCGTTTTAATGGAACTGTTAAGTACTTGGCTAAATTCCTACCTGGTCTTTCTGACATGGCCCATCCACTTCACCAAGTGACTAGTAAAGACGCCGAGTGGGTCTGGTCTGAAACCTAGGAGAAAGCATGGAGTGATATTAAAACTGCCATCTCACAAGCCCCTGTTCTGCGCTTTCACAGCCTGCAAGATGAGGTTACTTTCCAATGCGACGCTTCTGACACAGGGCTTGGAGCCGCTCTTCTTCAGCTTTAGCAGCCAGTAAGTTTTGCATCCAGGGCCCTTACTCAAACAGAGACCAGATACGCTGAAATCGAGAAGGAGCTCCTGGTCATTGTGTTTGCGTGCGAGAAGTTTGACGAGTACATCTTTGGGCGGTATGTTGTGCACGTGGGGACCGACCATAAGCCTCTGGAAGAAGTCTTTAGGAAGAGCCTTTGCGATGCTCCGGCAAGGCTTCAGCGTATGCTATTGCGACTTCAACGCTATAATCTCGAGATCAAGTACAAGAAAGGTTCCCTCATGTTCATCGCGGGTACGCTCAGCGGTGCATTTCTCGGGGAAATTTTGCCTTCTGAGGAAGTGTTGATAAAACTGAGAACTTGCGAGTTTCTCCGTCTCGACTAACGCGGATTGAGCAGGAATCAGCCCTAGATCCCGTTTGTGCTGAACTTCGACAAGCCATCCTAGAAGGTTGGCCTGGTAACGTTAACGACTGCGATCCGGTCTTGCGCCCTCTTTTTCCAGTTTCGTGATGCGCTGATAGTTCAAGGGAACCTGGTTTCTCGCGGACCTCGCCTGTTTGTCCCCAGTACCCTCAGAAAGGAGTTTATGTCCCTAGCTCACTCGAGTCACATTGGCCTGGGGGTGCCTTCGCCGACTTCGCGAGTGCATTGTCTTGCCCGGAATGAGTGCCCAAATGAAGGACTTCGTAGGTCAGTGTGACGTTTGCCTTATACATCGCGACTCGCAAGTTCAGGAACCAAAACTTCAACACGAAGTTCCGCCTCGTCTTTGGGCCAAGGTTGCTACAGACATCTGTTTTCACTCAGGCCGAGCTCTGCTGGTTGTTGTCGACTCTTTCAGTAACTTCATAGAGGTTGGTTCCCTTTCGTCTTAAAACTTCCAAGTCGGTGATCAGAAGTCCAATGGCCACCTTTAGCTGATTTGGAGTGCTAGATACGCTGGTCAACGATAATGGGCCATGCTTTGCCTCGTCTGAGTTCGCGAAATTTGTAGACCAATGGAACTTTCAGCATGTTAATTCGAGTCCCCGTTACCCACAAAGTAATGGTAAGGCCGAGAATGCCGTTCGTTCTGTTGAGCGTCTGTTCACGAAGTGTCGAGGCACTGGTGTCAGAGAGTTCCAGGCTCTCCTGGATTGGCGTAATACTCCGAGTGAGGGCATGGATACGAGCACCGCGCAACGTGTTCTAGACCGCCGCTGTAAGACTCTTCTAACGCCTGAATTTGGCCTCATCGATGACGCTGCTAAACTGTGTGCTCGGAAAGAACGTCAGCGCAGGTACTTCAATCGTGGCAAACGTGTCCTTCTCCCTGTAAGGACTGGGGAAACTATCTGCGTTCGTTCACCTTCGGGAACTTGGAGACCAGCTGAATGCCTCAGAGAAGTTGCTCCCCGATCGTACGAGGTTCTAGTTGATGGAGCGGTTCATCGTCGAAATCGAAAGGACATATGGCGAACTGCGGAACCACAGAATACGCAGACTTCTGAGGAAGTTGAACCCTTTGCCGAAGCTCAAAGGGCTCCTGTTGCGTCGCCAGGTCCTGTTCCTGAAACTCCTTTTGTTAGCCTTGCGTCGACACCCATTGAGGCTGATTGTGCGGGTGAATCCGCATCACCATCTCCTGTGATGTCACCATCCTCTGTGCCTGAAGTTACAGCCCAGCCGCTTAGGAGATCCACGGGACAAAGAAGACCTCCTGCGCGTTTCAAGATTTCATCATGTCGTGACATTCGTATAAGAGCATCTTAAGCCGTTGTAAGGACGTGTGCCTTACGGACTTTGTCATAGTGAAATCTCAATGAATTGGTTCAGAATTATTCAGTATTTATTTATCTAGTTATTTATTTTATTATTTTTTCTTTTTTTTCGTTAACGGTGAAGACGTGTCGATATCTATTAGCATATTTGGTTAACATTTGGTGCGTGCGAATACTCTGCGTGGTATGTACCCGATTGTGCAAATTTTTAACGTCGTTTTGTAATTTATGCGTGTGTAAGTTTCATCCCATCTCGGTTGTTATTAACATGTCTTCGAGCAGTGAAATTAAAGATACTTAACGTTACAGGGAGAAAAAGACATTTCTGAATTTTCGATCGATTTCCTGCTTCTGATCTTCCTCAATAAGGGAAACGTTTCTGTGGAGATTTTGGGGAACAACCTACGAAAGAGGAACATGAGAGAAAATGCAAAATTATAAAGACTCCTAGCTACATGAAAGACTCTCATAAATAAAATACTGAGCTTCAGAATATTCACAGCCTACATGAATGGAACTGCTAGACTACAGGAGCAGCTTTTGTCCTTTTATCAAAGTTACAGTATTACCAAATAAACCATTTCCCAGGGAAGTTAGAGATATTTTTGTGTTGACATGCACTCCGCCTGGTTAGTTCAGTTGGTAGAGCACTAGACTAACCCTACATACTCAAATGTAAACTCAACTGAACTTTAAAGTATTTATTTCCTTAGTCCATGGAACTGCTACAAAGGTTAATTCAAACTTCTATTTTCGCCTGCCACAGGGTTGCTCCTTCCATTTTATCAAAGTTGTTTTCAGATATAGAGAGACGTTGTTCAGGCAGATTGGAGTTAACCTCGAGATATGCACCATCGAGTTCACCCGCTTTGCACAGGATAAAGGCGTTTGTGGAGAGGCGCGATAGTTCAGCAATTCAGTGATATACTTCATCATCATAAATTCGCCGTGCTTTGAGAAACCTAAAACAAACCATTTTCCTGGGGTTGAAAATCAGAAATCACATGGGACTTTTTCGATATCATTTTTCTTAGTCTTGAAAGTGTAATTACACATTGAGGCGTTGAACAAAAGCAAATGACATCACAAGCTTCTGGCACACAGGAAGCGTCTTTCATTTGGATTGTCAGTGAATGTAAATTGAGATCAGAACAGATGTTTAATTCTGTCAGTTTCTCTGCAAGTTTTGAAAGGAGACCTTTTTAATGGCAAGAGCGACAACAAAGGAAGGAAGCCATTAATTTCATTGTAAATGAAAAAGAAACTGTAAAGCTGGAAACATTTTGCCTTCGATAACATAAACAGCAGCTTGTACTCAGTGCTTTAAAGTATTGGCGGAATCAAACCGTTTCAGTTTGTGCAAAGTTTCCATTTTCTGAGAGAACGTAATAATTAATTTTAAGACGATTTTCTCTGGATTCAGCTGTTGCATGTTCGGTTTTCTTACGCTGACTTTCGTAAATGTTTTTCAGAAAAAAAATGTATCTTCTAGTTACGTCTTTATAAATTGCGTAAATATTAGTTAAATGTCACTCAAACTGAAAATTTTGTCTTCTAGTAAATGAGTCTCCCAGGCATAGCTGGCAACATGTCAACATGTCAACATGGTCATTTTCTTTCAGGGCAACATGATACATTTCTGAATTCTCCATCGATTTCCCACTTCTGATGTTCCTCAATAAGGAAAGTGATTCTTTGGAGATTTTGGGGAACAGCTTGTGATTGAGGAAGAGGTGAAAAAATGCGAACTGAGTGAATTACAAAGACATCAGGGAAAATGTAGCCTCCCTCTCTGAGAGGCTCTCATAAATAATATAGTGAGCTTGAGAAATTCACAGCCTGCATGAATCGGGAACTTTCATTATCGCATGCCACACAGTTGTTTCCACCATTTTATCAAAGTTATCACCAAATATAGAGTGAAGTTTTCCAGGGCGACTGGAGTTAATCGAGCGATCTGACATTGACCATCGAGTTCTGCCGCACTCTGCTCTCATCGCAGACTCTAGGCGTAGGGATAGTTCAGCAGTTGTAAAAAGCCTTCAGTGATATACTTAATGAAATCTGCTTACATCGCCTTACTGTGATAGACTTGTAACAAACCATTTTCCTGGCGTTGAAAATTAGAAATCACATGGGACTATGTCGATGATATTATTCATAATCTTAAATGTGTACTTTCACATGTCGTTTCTTTCGTTTGACGCTCGAAAACGAAAACCGGAGTCTACCAGTAAACCAGCTGCTTGCCAAGCTATAAGTTCACTCTTCTTTCCAAATTGTCAATGATTCATGAATTGACCCTTTTTTTTTTATAAAAATAACGATAAAAATAACAAACGCAACAAAAGGCGCTTAGAATATTTATTAGTTACTAGATTAACGAGCCGCTTCGTACCTGCACTACATATATTGAGAAGTTTTGACAATGATAGTTAAATTCAATTTTGGAGAAAACCGATAAGTTCAGCTTGACCTCACACAAATAGCCGTTTATCACAACGAATAGCCATTTATCACACCAGGATGGCAAAAGTTAACCTTACTGCAGATGGACAGAAGAAAACACTTACAGAACTATTTTGCTCCACTAGTTTAACGGCTGGACTACACGGTGAAATAACGTTTACTTCAGTTTTAAACTCTTTCCTGTCCGTTACTGCATTTCTTGGGAATGTCCTGATCCTAAATGCTCTTCACAAGGAGTCTTCACTTCATCCGCCATTCAAACTCTTGCTTCGTTGCCTTACAACAACTGATCTCTGTGTTGGTCTTATTTCGGAGCCTCTTACTGTTGCCTATGGGATGTCTGTAGTAAAAGAACATTGGAATATTTGTCCTCACCTAACAGCAGCAAGTTTTGTAACTAGTCATATGTTATGTGCTGTGTCGGTCGGAACTCTGACTGCAATAAGCGTGGACAGACTTCTCGCCCTGTTGTTGGGACTGAGATACAGACAAGTTGTAACTTTAAAGCGTACCTATGTGCTCGTCTTTACCTTATGGGTTTTTCCCACTGTCTTTTCAGCTATGTGGCTTTGCAAACCCCTTATAACCTTATGGTATGGTATCATAGGTATAACTCTGTGTCTTATAATCTCGATCTGCTCCTACACAAAGATTTTTCTTATCCTCCGTCACCATAGCAGTCAAATTCAAAACCATGTTCAACAACCGAACCAAACAAATCAACTGAACATGGCGCGATACAAAAAGGCAGTGTCCACTGCAATATGGCTGCAACTGACGCTGGTCATTTGTTATCTACCCTTTAGTATAGTGGAGGCATTCGAGGCTAACATTGGACTTTCTGTATCTGTTTATCGCGGTTGGATTTATACAGGTACTTTAGTTTACTGCAACTCTTCTTTAAACCTGATTCTTTACTGTTGGAAGATAGACGAAGTCAGACAAGCTGTGAAGGACACAATCAGACACGTGCTTTGCAATATTTTGTGAGTTGGCTCCGACTTGTAGACCAATGCAATGAAAACGGTGAATAACGGTCAAGGCTAAGATTTTAAAAGTTCCCGTGAACATTGCCTTAATTTAATAGTGGTGCTTAATCCTTTTAATATGTCAGTATGAAATGTTCATCTAGCAATAAGATAGCCATTTAAGAGTCCACTGTTGTAAATGAAACTCCACGGATATTCACAAAATGATTTATTATACATTCAGTTTTAGAATAAAACAAATATGCTGTGGGATACGGTATTTCCTCGAACTATTTTGATTCAGTCTTCATTCAGGTTTAATTAGCTAAATTTTATTGTTTTGGAACATGCAAATTGAGATGAGCGCGTTTTTCTGACACGAAAAGTCGTTTACGAAGTAGAACAGAAATGGTGCAGATAATTTCTACACTAATAAATCGGCTAGAGTTCAGCCCTACTCTAGTCAGTGTTTCTATGATTCGTCTTTAGTTCCAAAACCCAAAGAATCTTCACAAAATGATTTAAGAAACATTTTTAAAAGAAGACAAGGGTACGGTGGGATGCGGTAGTTAACACGCAAGCGGGAATTATGCGAAAAATAGGACTAAAGTCTTTTATTTTGAACATGAAAAATTTTGAAATTTTGTTCTATTAATGCAGCATATTCAAACAGCTGCGAGGGGAAAATGAACCAAACACTAGCATACCGAAATGAAATACGTTTCTTTTAACTAAGGCTAGCAGATTTCATTTATTGTTATTGTTCCTGGCCCGCCTCGATTAGCTACTGCTACGTGCGGTGACAGGTCTGTCAGTACTGTATCATATGCAAAATTGCGTAAAGTTGTAATAAAGTTCTTGTCTTGTCTTGTCTTGTCTTGTGTTGTCTTGGAAATCGACAGGTGGAGTATTCTTTTCTGTGAGGCGGTATTTTATATTATAATAAAGTTTCCATATAATGTGCACTCTGAAGCAGCGTACTTTATCAGAGAATAACGCACGCTCTTATTAGCTAAGAAAGCGCGCTTTATCTGAGTACAGAGCAAGGGTTGATGACGGTAATCATACCCTGGCTTTCAACTTTTGACAAATTTCACCCAAATTGAACATTCTGTGACTCAGACAAACCAGGGTCGCAAAAGGGGATCCTTGAAGCCCTGGAGATTAAAATGTTTTGCTCTAGCCCTGGTGCTTGGAGCCCGATCAATTCACTGCCTGGAGCTCTGATCTTTTTCAGCTGCGGAACGTCACGGCCCTGAGCCCTGAAAGTTTTGTTGAGGAGACGGGAGCCCAAAGTAATGCAAAGGAATCAGTTTTGGTATCCTCTCTTTGTTGCTTTTGGGGAATTGTGATTTGTTCCGATTTCAGTGCAGCATAAAGTTATCAATGCACAATGGTTTGGCTGCATCATTTACACTGTGGTTTGTCGCCAAATAACTCTTAAGCTCGGAAAAGAAAGTCGCAGTCTCATTGATCACGCTTAAACATGAAGTTCCAGCGGTGGCAGGTCTTTTCGAATTCCGCCCCCAGTTTGTATGGGCACGCTTACGTTTCGTTGCAAAGGCAAACATAGAAGGATTTTGGAAACATTGGTATTAAAACTCCCTCGGCTTAAAACTTGATGTTAGAGAACAAAGACAGAGTTAAATTTACGGTAAACGCGACGCCAAAGCGCAAACGATCAGACAATTCATGTGACAAATGACAGGCAGCAGAAACCAGGCAAACGGAAGCGGAAATGGCAAGTTTTCCAAAAATTTCCGCAAATTTTTGGGGAATATTAAGAAATTTCCAAGATATTTAGAAAATATTAAGATAATTGGAAACATTCATAGCATTTTTGCTTAGCTTTGTGTTTTCCTGGCTATTTTCTTGAAACGATAACCAGTTCTATGCAAGAGAAAACTTTCCAGCTGAAAATTGCACCCCAGAAGGGCTAAGGCAGCAATTTTCCAAAACGACGGATACTGGTAAAATAGAAGTGCCTGAATCCTACTACTGGAGGAAAATTTTGGAAATTTAGCTTTAAGCTATACAAAATCTTTTTTATATTTAGAAGATTTTTGCGGTATTTCTGGAAAGGCATCTCTGCGATTTTACGTGCTATGTAACAGTGGGAAAACTGAAGTTATACAATTAACCTCTCGCTTTGTTCGAAATCCTGTATTTTCTCAGTTTTCAATTGGTAACACGATGATTGAACTGTCTGATAAAGTACGGGACTTGGGTGTCATACTGGACAAAGAACGTGATTTAAGAAAGCATGTCAATGATCCAGTTGCTAAAAAGCTTTTTTTGAAACAAGATCAATTCGACCAATCAAAAAGTACATCTATCCCAAAGTAATCTTAGATGTATTGCAAATGCTTGTGTGATTTTCCACATCAATTATTGCAACAGTATTCTCTATGGACTTCCTTCGGTTGAGC